>JAQMYK010000039.1:25634491-25655605 GCA_030014345.1 Clarias buthupogon | reverse complement strand
TTTTCCGCCAGAAAATAAACAGTGACATAATCGATTATGGCACTTTGCCGCATCGATGCTGAATCGTTCATGCCCCGTATCGCGATGCATCACTGAATCGATTATTGTTGACACCCCTAGTAGTTATACAGCTCATTATGCGGGTCTTTGTCTTCTCTGGTGTGAATTACAGCATTATTCATGATCGTTCACGCCTCTTTGCATACGGCCTTTCTAAACAAAAAGTGTCTTACAAAATTTAAATGAACTGTTTTTTTCTCCAATATACAGACTTGTACATACATGCTGCTTATATATTATTGTAGCCCAGTTTGTGCTGAATACAATGTTATCAGACTTTAGACATTTATATGTTTATTAGTAACTGAAAAATACACAAATGCCAGGACATGTCAGAATCTCTTCAGGGCTCCAAAACACCCTCAGACTCCTAAGAGTTAAATCAAAATGTTGAGTAAAAGTGATGTCATGTGACGGATTTAATGATCTACTTTAAACAGGGAGTGTATTTGGCTGACGATGAAAGATGTACTTAGCGTAAACAAGTAATAAGATACTCAACATTACAAAAGTTTATTTCTTTGTATTAATAAGTTATACAGAAAGTTCTGCAGTACAGAAAGACCGTGTGTGGGCTTCGACCTGAAATAATAATATCACTTATTACATTAAAGCTGATTGGCTTATTTTTAGCTAACGCTAGTTATTCATATTATTTATATTATCTTTTTATTTATTTTCTTTGCCGTGTTCTGCACTCTGGCTCGTGATAGAGTTTTATTTTGAAGTTAGTTCATTTTTTATGTCGTCATTTCCTCCGCGGTGGGCGGGGTTTGTAGGAGCACGCGGGCGTTAGGTATGACGACAAGAATGACGTAACTCTGGTTTGTTACGGCAGGGGGCCTACGTTTAAAGCTGTGTAGATATAGCGGATACACTGACAGAAAACGTTTGGACCTCATTATAAAGGGTGTCTGATGCTTTTATTTATTTAAACCGCTGTCTAAATTTATATAGAGTGTGTGTTTTTGTGAAATTAGCCAGACCGCGGTCATCACAGGGTCATCAGTGTGCGACGCTTCCTGCCGGTGTTACTGTACAGAAGAGACTCGACTAGCCATTCAAAGCTAAACTACTAACTTGTGTCTGAGATAAAATATATTTATTTCATTTTTTTAAAAGCTAGTTTTAGAACCGCGGACATGAGGTGTTTGCCGTATTTCTGCCGAGGACCAGTGGTTCGAGGATTTGGACGAGGAAGCAAAGAGCTAGGAATCCCAACAGGTAAAATGGCACGTGCCGCGTCTCAAATCACTTCGTGTAGGTCATGTAGGAGAACTGTGTAGGGAATGACTCAGCTGGTTTATTCACCCTACCTAGTGCCCTAGTTTTCTAGTATCAGACGATTCAGGCTCAGACAGTTCCGGCTACATGCTAGATGTATAGCTGTGCTAAACAGCAATTAGATGTTTAATCTTTGAAACAAACTTGTGTTGTTGTTTTTTGTGAAATATAGATTTTTTATTTATTTAAGGATTCCATGAGTATTAAACAAATTACATAGTTAGCTAACTAGCTTTGAATTATAATTCATATTTAGTCTTGTGTTAAATAATAGGTTAAGTAAATCGATTAAGTGATATTTTTATCGTGATTCTTATCTGTGGAGATTCATTATTGCCACACTGACTCCAAAATCGATTAAAAAATAAATAATAATTTTATTTTATAAATGTTTGTATTTGAGGTGTTACAATGTCGTAGTTCCTCTATGATCCTGCAGGGGGCTTAAAACACTCTAAACTATGAGGCGATATCAAAAAGTTTCAAGACTAGTTTTGTAACTTACTAGTTACAACTAACTAACTGACGACAAGAGATCAGGAAGACCTTCAACAAGCTCAACCCCCTAAAATGTCAAAGCCATTTGGCAACTTGATGCAAGATGATCATCAGAGAACAATCCACAACATTGTAGGTGTGACGTACAGAAGAGTTCAGGCAATCCTCATGTGTGATTTGAACATGCGCTGTGTTGCTGCCAAGAAAGGTGACGGAATCTGTGGCACATGAAACACTGGACGCTCCACAATGGGAATGCAGCATGTCACAAGCTCTCCTCTCGCAAGTTTCTCACCGTGAACATGATCTCACTTCCTTACTCAGATCCGTACTCAAAGGTCGCATTTTGACACCGTTGTGAAAAATCCAGCGCGAATCGCAGAAAGTGCTTGACACGCTTCAAAAAGAAGACATCCAGGACTTTCTCATAAACAGAGCTAATCTCAAAATTTTTGATTCCGTCTCGTTTTGTTTGTTTAGAATTGTAACAAAATCTAACAAAAAAAGTCAAATAGAATCGGAATGTTTATAAAAATCATACTTAAAAATTGCAGGGCAAATTCAATCGGCACCTAGGTATTTTGGTAATACCGTATCGTGTGGCCGCTGGTGATTCACTCCCTATTATATAAGCAGTTCCTCACACCTCAGTATTTTAACGGTACAATATCTAGGACAGTTTTTCTCCCTGTTCACTTACTCAATAAAAGTGGTGTCTAATTTTTTTCACTTTTACTTAAGCTTACGTTGTCCTGCATTTTTCATTGACTTTAACAAAATCAATTTCTGAAATGTCAGCCATAACATGAAGCCCCCGAACTCACAATAAACCACACAATGCTAGGAATCAACTGGTTCAAGCAGCTCTAACTGAAACTGACTGAGCTGAGGTTTTTGTAAATTTCCCACATGACTGGTAGTGCAAGATTCAGTCCCTAGCTTGTCAAAGGTCAACGGTGAGGCAATAACTTCCCTTACCATTGCCACTCCTGACTGTTCCTCATCCATCCTATTCAGTTCAATTAAATTTAATTTATATGGAGTTTCAAACAATGGTGTGAGGCAATATATATAAAATATAATTATCAGTTTGTCCTTGATGAGCAAGCCGAGGACGACAAAAAAAAAAAAACTATGACATTAGGAATAAGACAGTAGGAACTTGACCAAAAATGTTTGGACAAGTTGAATACTGGTATTGTCTCTGGAAGATCAAAACCAATATGGAGGTTTGAGGTTAAGGGTCGCAAAGGCATGAGGTACACAAACTGTGTGTTAACCTTCTTTATATCTATTACAGCAAACTTCCCGGAGTCTGTGGTGGACAGTCTGCCTGCTGATATTAACACTGGCATCTATTACGGCTGGGCACGTGTGGACAACGGGGACATCCACAAGATGGTGATGAGCATTGGCTGGAACCCCTACTATAAAAACATAAAAAAATCCATGGTGAGGAAAGATGATTTGATTTACAAGAAACGCATAGACTCAAAGAACAATTATTCTATTAGGCATGTCTGTAAATACTATATGACGTACTCGTAGTTCATTGTCTTTGCTCATATTTAGAGCATAGATATCAAATATAGAAATTAATTTTTTAATTAATTTTAGGTGCACGGCTGATATTTTACCTGCTTGTAATAATACATTTATGTGCAGCCTTTGCATTTTTTCATATGCATATGTGTTTATTGGTATTGGTCATTTGTTTTATGACAGGAAACACATTTGATCCACAAGTTTAAGGAGGATTTCTACGGCCACATGCTAAGTGTCATCATGGTGGGCTACATTCGCCCAGAAAGAGGATTTAAATCACTAGGTAAAAAAAAAAAACTAATTTGCAGTAGCATCCACATACACTCACATCTTAAGTGCCTACACAGTGTGTAATGTAATACATACATTGAAATACAAGGGTCGTTCAAGTCAAACCAGGAGTAAAACCTCATGATGAACTGTCTCGTGAATGTTAACATAAAACTGATTTGGTGGTAGCATAGAACCAGACAGTCTGATCATGGCTCCGGTGTAGCAACAAATTTTCTACCTTGATTGTATTCAAGCACTAGTGAAATGATGGATAAGTGCATTTGTGTAGCAGGGGGTTATATGGAGAAATAAAGGGAGCTTTTACTCTCATAACTGTGCTGTTAATCCCGGTTTGACTCGAACACCCCTCGTAACCCATTGGCTCTCAATGGAAAAATATGACATGCGCTTTCTTTCTTTTTGCAGAAGAACTTATTACAGCGATTCACAGCGATATCGAAGAGGCAAAAAGATTGTTGGACCTGCCTGAGCACGTGAAACTAAAAGAAGACACCTTTTTCAGGACGTCTATATCCACAACGACCAATCAGATCTTGAACGGTCACTAAATAGAACGTTTTCCAGTTTCCCATACTTCAGTTTTATGGGAGTGAAACCACTGTAACATGTATGCATTGATGCATTATTTTTGTACTATAGCATCTTTCAGAAAGGTTTTGCGCAATGTGTTAGTTTGACTGGTGCAGGCACTGTTTGACTTAAACATGTCACCTTTAGTTATTTCTTTAAAGAACCTGAAGAGGTTGGGTCGCACTGGTTTTCATGAGAATCAAAGTTACCATAACCAGTTCAGATCCTCAAAAGTTGGTTCCTAAGATGAGAAAGCAGAAACTTTCATGACTGAGATTTGCCCAATCTAGGTCTTTTAGATCATTGATCTGTCAAAGTGTACAATCCAAGCGATATCAGAACTGAGTCATATGCTTGGGTTCTTATTGAATTGTTTCTGCAGAATATAATTTACTGTAAGTTTGATTTTTACAGGGTGTGATTTATTTGCTATTTGTACTACAATTTTATTGAAACCAATGTACTCTCGTTTTAAAATGAAGATGCTACATTTACTGGTCATAATTTTCGTTAATTTTAGAACTGATTTGAATAGAGAAATTGTTCTGTATATAATGAAAGGAATGTGTGCAGGAATTAATATATAGATCATAGTTGGTTTCAGAGGATAATCCAGCGGTGTGTGAAGCAGAATCAGAGGTACAATGGTGGAATTTGCAGCCCACCGTTATCAAAGCTGGTATATTTATTACTGACTGCTTCTACTTATTATCCTGGTAGACTGGTCACCTGAACTGAAATGGTTAAATGAAAAACATATAATATACAGATGTTTCTAAAAAAAAAAAAATTATTATTCTGGGGGGAAAAGTTACATTTCTTTTGTAATTGATTTTAAAAACTAAAACTCGTATATTCTAGATTGAGTACATGAAATATTTCAAGCCTCTTTTGTGTTAATGTTAATGATTACAGTTTACAGCTTGTGAAAATCCAGTATCTCAGAATTATAGAATATTTTTTATCATAAATAAAAAGAATGACAATACAGAAATTCTGAATTTCTGCACTTAATACTTGGTCAGGGCTTCTTAAACAGAAATTACTGCATCAACGCGGCATCGCATGGAGGCACTCAGCCAGTGGCACTGTTGATGCGTTATTGATAACCAGGTTGCTTTCATGGCAGCCTTCGACTCATCTGTATTGTTGGGTTGGGTGTTCCTCATCTTCCACTTTGCAATAGCCCATATATTCTCTATGGGGTTCGGGTCAGATGAGTTGGCTGGCCTGTCAAGCACATGGTCTTGTCAAGGTCAGCAAACCAGTTGGTGGTAGTTTTGGCACTGTGGGCAGGTGCTAAGTCCTGCTGGTAAAGGAAATTGGTATCTCCATAAAGTTCGTCAGTAGATGGAAGCATGAAGTGCTCTAAAATCTTCTGGTGGATGGCTGCATTGACTCGATAAAACACCATCACACCCAGACCATCACTGACTGTAGATACCTCACACTGAAGCAACATGGATTCTGTGCCTCTCCACTCATCCTAAAGACTCTGAGACTATGATTTCTAAATGAAATGCAAAATCTACTTTTATCTGAAAAGGACTTTGAGCAACAATCCAGTTCTTTTTCTCCTTAGTCTAGGTAAGATGCTTCTGATGTTGCCTCGGTTTAGGAGTAGCATGATACTTGGAGTACAACGTTTGCAGCCCATTTCCTGAAGACGCCTGTGTGTGGTGGCTCTAGATGCACTGACTCCAGTCTCACTCCACTCCTTGTGAAGCTCTCAAGTTCTTGAAACACCTGTGCGTGGCAATTTTCTTTTGGTTGGAAATCTCGTCACATGGGGACAGTTTCACTCTACCATGAAGACGGTTCTGGCCTCAGCTGATGTTGACAGCTGTTTCTCTGAGGACTTGGCTTGGCTGCAGTTGCTCGATGGTTCAGGATTGGAATTTCCTACGAGTCTCCTTAAGTCTCCAATAACTACCTGGACTCCAAATTAACATCAATTAACATCAACTGTTATACTGAACTGGCTGCCACCTAACACACAGTATGAACGCAGATCAATTCCTGCTTTCTGTTTCATCCAAATGAGGATGGGTTCCCTGTTGAGTCTGGTTCCTCTCAAGGTTTCTTCCTATTGCCATCTCAGGGAGTTTTTCCTTGCCACTGTCGCCCTCGGCTTGCTCATCAGGGACAATCTGCTCATTTTGATTCATACACATTCACATTCCATACAAACTTAAATAATAATTTTGATCAATTAACAAAGCTGCTTTGCAACATTGACAATTGTTAAAAGAGCTATACAAATAAAATTTAATTGAATTTAATTTCTGTGGCTTGTGCACCGTTTCCTATCACACTTCTTTTCTTCCACTCAACTTTTAATTAATATGCTTTAATACATCAATTTCTTGTGGAGGTTGTCAATGATCGTTTTTTGGACAAATGTCAAGTCAGCAGTACAGTACTTGACAAGCGTGTACTGAATTAGACTGACAGATATGAATATATGGTATGAATATTACTTTACTCAAACTCAAAATTAAGTATTCTAATATTTTGAGATACTAGATTTTTTAAATTTTCATGAGCTATAAGCCACAATCATTGAAATTAAGACAAAAAAAGGCTTATATTATAAGGGAAAAACATGACACATTTTGTTTAGATGTACTGTATATGATTTTAAAAAGTGTACAAAAATGTACAATTGTACAAAATGCTGAAAATGCTTGCTATGACAGTCTTGTGGAGTCAGAACAGTTTTTGTAGCACAAGGGGGACCCACCCAGTATTAGGCATTACGCTTTACTGTTTTCTCTCACTACAAACAAGGATTCAGTTTAAGACAATGACAATTTGGACATCGAGCTGTAAACTTGCTTGTCCTAACTCATTCCCCGTTTTCATTCCTAAGCACGAGTCGATCACAATCCACATTTTTATTTTGCTTCCAAATGAAAATAAATCTTCAATCTTATGGCTCATATTAAAATAGTTCCTTACCAGTTATTGTGTAGATATAGACAGTTGGCTCTCCAGCTAACTGATGCTGGATGTCACGGAAGGTGGTTATCTAATCTCATGTTACCGAAGTGCCTCTTATATGGTTGAAGTTGGTGCAAATATAGTGTTTGGAAAATGAATTAGTGTACATGGCTTTCCTCATAAATCCATTTTACTTCCTCTATTGGGGTTTTAATAAAATGTTGGTTTGCTGTAACTGTAATAATAACTGGAAGTACGACCAAAGCTACAGCATTTGGTGAATTCACTGTTTTGTCCAACAGGAAAAATATTTCACACATTATAGAATACAATTTAAAAATACAATACAAAAGTTAATTATATCAGGTAATAAAAATAGTGTAGATGAAGAATAATCTATATATCAAATGTATTCACTACAATAAACAAACACTTTTAGACAAACCAGTGTCAGTTTGACGTTTTTCAACTGGTGCAGATACAAAATACTCGCATGCCATTTTTCTCAGGTTTCACTGGTCTTTATTAAGGACAGTTAATTTGAAGATTTCTTGATCAACTATCCTGATAATACTTTCTATTAAATTAATTCATTTATCTAAGCCCCCTTAGAACAGTATGTGTGGAAAAATGTATCTCAATTTAGAAACATTTATGACTGAGACTTTCTTATGTTACTGTTATACTACTAAAAACAGCAATGGTACTGAAAGGTTTTCAGGTATGATGTGGAATCAAATGTAAAGCGTAAAAAAATCTTATAGCCACTTCTTTGGCTACTTTAAAGGTCCCATATTGTACTATGTCTTTAACAAGCCAATGCAGGTCTCAATGTGTGTTAATACTCCAGCTGAAATATACCTCACAGATAATGCATATTTATGTTTCTATCTCTATCACACTCCTCCTCCAACTGCATTGCTTCAGTGTCTACGTAAATGAGGTACTGCCGAGCAACACCTTCTAGAGAACTGAACAACAAGCCAGGGGAGGGGATCTTCTTATTCAAGGTCATGGGGAAAAAAGCAGGGGATGTACGAGGGGCGTTAAAGTCAAACCCGGATTTGTGATGAAAATTGAGTGAAGGCGGTGATGAGACTCATCGTGAGTTGCAGTAAAACATTTGAACGTTTTAAAAATGGCCGGATGTTCATGAATGAAGATCCTGGCAGAGGTGGCTAGGGGTTCCGTGAACATTCAGTGAGTGGAACACCTAATCCTTGATTACTATTCTAAATTGGCATGTGCCAATTAACCATCATGAAGAAAACTATACATAACACAAAAATCACTTAAAACTCTTTAGAGACTTGTATTAAAATTCCAAAAGATTCCCTAATCAAATAATCCTATACTTTCAGTACAGTATTACATATTTTTCATATTTTCAGTTGTCCTGGCAAAAAAAAAAAAAAAAGATTAAATGAAATGTTTCTTTCTGTCTCAACACGAATTTAGAGATTTAAAAATCAATAAACAAAGTGTATTGTGGTCAAAATGGAGGCTGGTTCTTGCCTTGCATACACAGCAATCGTTAGGTAAAACATATCAACTTAAATATAAAGGACATTAAAATTTAATGTCTTTATATACAGTATTTACCACAAATATTATACCACAGATTCTTCAGGCTCTTTGTTTGAGTTGAGTTTGTGATGGATTTATTAGACTGTGAAACATACTCTGTCTGCCACATGAGGATCACATTAGATGCATTACAGTACATCAGGATTCATATAAAGTACAGTAATATATAGTATAGTCTATAGAAATCCTATAGAGAAAACAGGTTTTGTCAAATACGTTTTCTACATTCATAGTAACTTGTCCGCTCCTTTAACAGATATAAGTATCAGAAAAGCTTGTACAGTTGTGAATAGACTTTAACAAAGTGGACGTGATAAAGAAAAGACAACCATGACATTCTTTAAAACAGCAACGGATTACAATCATACTCTTTGAATCATTAACAACAGGCTTACAAATGATTGTTCTCAGAAATTTTTACTTTGTTTATTTTAATTTTTTTCACTCCACTGGGTTTCATTCTCCATATAATATTAGCAATAAATAACCTTCATCAGCCACCAAAATCAGAAAGTCTTTCATACACTTCATTTTATAGCATAGATCGAGTAATCATACTCCATCTCCATCTCCATTTCTTCTTCTTCCTGATCTAAAAGGCCGTACTTAAATTTATGATACACCACACCATCCTGACCCATGTACACAATCTCCTCCTCCTCATCATCATCTTCATCTTTATCAGAGTATTCACTCTGAACGCTGTCGGGGAGGGTGGCCGTAGTAAAAGCAGGCTCTTTGTCCAGCTTGGCGTAGCCATTCGATTTCACCGAACGCAAAGATGGAAGTTTGGGCCGACAGTGCATGAAGAGGAAAGCCACCACCCCAACGCTTATAAGCAGTAATATTGTAGTTACAGTAACGAGACCAGAGTTGCCTGCAGGCACTTCCTCTTTGCTGCGGAACTTAAAGTTTAATCCGGGCACGCATACGTCGAAGGAAGCTGTGAACAGACACATTTTGTCCAATTTACTTTGATTAAAAGTTAATTATGCTAATAAAAGGCATCAGTGCATGGCCTACTTATTGAACATACAAATGATGTATTCACTGGAATCTTTGGACAAGAAAAGTAATGAGGAATATAACATGTTGGGGGTATGCTGTTATAGGGAAATAATCAAAGCCAGGGTAGCTAATTTGTAGTTAATGCTACTTTACAAGAGGTTTTTTCCTCTTGTACCACAAAATAATACCACTAGTAATATTTTTTACATTTATTAACGCACAGCATACTATTTAATTTGAGATTTTTGTAACATCTGCAAGACAGGTTAGTTTACGAAGGTAAAAAAAAAAGGCTTTGCATATTACCAAGAATCTAGAAAGCATAACATCCTTTTTAGCATATCCTGTGGCTAAAAACTTACAAAGCACTGACACTGGAGGCTCCTTCCTTTTCAAGTCTTAAGAAACTTGAAAATGCAAAAATCATAATAGTGAAGACGTTGTTAAATAACACTTTTTGAAAACTTTTTTATTATTAGCCCCAGATTACCTAAGCATTCAACATGCAGAACTGAATTAAATAAATTACTACTGAAACAATAACATAATATCATGTATGTTAATATTAATCTATGAACTGATTGGCAGCTGGCATTACTCATTACTCATACTGTAGATGCTCTTATGTGAAATTAATGAACATCGATTGACCAATCAAATTTGTGAACAGTTACTTGAAATTATTTTCCTTTAGTTCATACACTGCCTGGCCAAAAAATGTCTCTAAGATTTTCTCCAATGACTTTGAGTTACCTCATGCTCCCAGAAACACTCTTTCACAATCTGAGTTCTGCAACACCTGTGACATCAGTAAGCAACAATTCCATAGATAAGATAACCTGGTCATTCAGTGCACTCAGGTCATCAGCTGACTACATTTTATTGCCACATAACGTTGCTGAGCCGAGGCCTGACCAACTGAAGCAACTCCAGATCATATGCACATATGCATGATGGGTACATGGCTTCATGCGCTTCCCTTTTTACTCTGACGAATCGGGTCAATCTGAACTTATCAAACCCCATGACTTTTTTCCGTTGCTTCAAAGTCCAATCTTTAGGAACTGAAGCCTTTTTTTATTGATTAGTCTCACTAACAAGTGGTTTTCTTATGGCCACATAGTTGTTTTTCCTAGTCCTGTGAGGTCTTATCATAGTGTGTGTGTGTGTGTGTGTGTGTGTGTATGTGTGTGTGTTTATGGAAATGCTCTTACTTTTACTATTAAACATTGTTATGGGTTTTTCTTTTGTGATTTATTTTTACTATGCAAGTGTCTAAGTAATCTCCATTCATGTCTTTTTTGTCCCGACCACATTTCTTCCATAAAATTGTTGGTTCAGCTGTGTTCAAGGTTTCTACATCCAATTCCAGTAATTAAAAAAAATCCTTCTTTGCTTGATCCAGCCCAATAATTTGACCTTACCAAAATGGCAACTTGTTTTAGAGGTAGAAAATGCAAAATTCTTGGTTATGGCAAGTTTTTTTTAATTATTATTATCATTATTATTATTACATTTTATTTATTATTTAATTTCATTAATTCATTTATTTTAATCTTATTTTATTATAAACAGTCATTGTAGCCATTTGCACTGGCTACGTTTTGTTTACTTAATCAAACCACTGAAAAAAAAATGGAAAAAGAAATTAAATGAAGTATTCTGCAGTTATACATTGTTGTAATTGAACTTTATTGTGTTTGTCTCGAATCATGAGCACCATATCATGTATTGAATCGTATTGTGACATAAGCACATCATCCCATCCCTAGTTCTTTAGCACTGGATAAAAGATTTTACCGTCATTGCACTGGCAGCACTCCCAGGACAGAGGAGACGAGTCCACACGACTTTCTTCCGCACAGCAAGCTAAACACCTTCCATCCTCTGCAAGACGATGTATAGCATGGCAGGAGGTGCAGTTAGACGGCCCCGCCCCTTTACACTCTAAACACGATGGGTCACATGGTACGCACTTAAGCTCTGGGCTCTGTGTGGGACAAGAAGACATTTTAGAGAGAAGTACTGTAGGTACACTTTCGATTGGACAACACACAAGCATGAGGAGCGGTCCTGTGGTGATAAAATACTGTAAATCTATACTGTATATCTGACCAAATAAAAGGATCACTACCTAGAGATATAGTGTGTACCTAATAAACTGGCCACTCAGTGTTGTTTAATTGTTAATAGAAATATAAACTATTTCAATTCGATAAATGCAGCAGTATGCCACCAGCACACACACACACACACACACAACCATATACCACGAATCAGAGCAAACTGGATCACCATTTAGATGTGAAGTGATTTAATGATTTCTGTATCAGATGCACCACAGCACTACTGGTTATGAATCGAAGCAGCAGGCTGCGTTACCGTGGATATAGCGTACTCTTCAGCCAGGCACAACGACGAGCACATTCCTCCAAACATTCGAAAACCCTCATAGCAGGACTTGCAATGAAAAACACCCGATTCTGTGAAACAGATTAATCATAATCACTGAACATTTTATTAAAACTGAATATAATGTATGTTGTTGTTTATATAATAAGTACAGTATGCCAAAATAATCAACCATGCATTTAGAAGTGTCTTACTTTCACAGGTTTTGCAGGTTGGGTCACATCGTTGGCACACTTTCTCCCAAGTGTCGGCGAAGTGGTCGGATGGACACACGTGCACACAAATCCCTTCATGCTTTAACAGGAAGTAACCCTCGCTACAGCCTAGGCAGTGTTTCTTACCACTGCCTGAACACTCCTCACACGACGGGTCACATGGTTCACATGTACCACTGCTATCATCGCCATAGAACCTGAAGGAATGTGCACCATTTATATTGATTTAATTGTTGTTATTATTATTATTATTATTTTGAATAATAATAATTATATCCAACACGGCGGTTTATGGGTTAGCACTGTCGCCTTGCACCTCCAGGGAGCGGGTTCAATTCCCACCTCTATGTTCATGAAGTTTGCATGTTCTCCCCGTGCTTCATGGGTTACCTTCAGTTTTCTCCCAAAGTCCAAAGACATACAGATTAGGCTAATTGGCGTTCCCAAGTTGCCCATGATGTGTGAATAAGTGAATGTGTATGTATGTGTGTGTGTGTGCTCTGTGGTGGATTGGCACCCCATCCAGGGTGTACCCCGCCTCATGCCCTAAGACTTCTGAGATAGCCCACCCGCGACCTGAATACAGGATAAAGCAGCGTAGACTATGAGTGATAATAATAATAATAATAATAATAATAATAATATGATGATGATGATGATGATATGCAGCATTTAAGACAAAGGCAGAAATGTTATCAAGTGAAAGTTAAATGCTTCACTGTCTGTAAACTTCCTGTACTGCGAAAATCTACCAAAGCCAATGGGCACCAAACCTGAACATACACTGGACAGAATATCCCACTAATGTAACAATGCTAAGACTAACGCTCAACAGGCTGGATTGTTGGTTAGGATCGGTTCATTTTTTTCCTGCATATCCCAGCTTGTTTGGAAGCTGTGGTCAAAGCTGAGGGTCAGCCATGATACAGCACCCCTGGAGCAGGCAGGGTTAAAGGCCTTGATCAAGGGCACCAACCTTCTGGTCAGTAACCCACCAGAGCCTTAACCCATTGAGCTACTGTACCTCTGACCCAGAAAATAACCTCCAACACCGGAGGTGTGAAAACACCGCAGCGCTAACCACTAAGCCACAGTGCTGTCGTATCTGATCACAGGGGTACAAGGACACACAGGGACACATTCTTTAAATATTCTGCATTTAAAATACATTTTGTAATGAACATAAAGAGAAAGTTAGCTGTTAAATATTTCTGTATAATAATTATTGTGTATTGCATAATAAAAAAAATCTATTTAGCCTATAGGTATTTAATTTAGGAGTACAGGAAATTGGTGGACCTAAATCACTTTGCATTTGAATATAATAAGAATATGACATGAATATTCACTATGTTTTATTTTTTTCCCTTTCAACAACAAAAGTAAACAAAAGCTACGTACTGTAATGTAACCGCTCTCCTGTTTGGGGAAACTATAGCTATTAATTAAATGAGGGTGTTAATAAGCCAAGTCTTCGTTTTATGATAAAAAATATATACAAGGGGCATTGAAATAAAAAGACTTTTGATTATGCAGAATAAGAGAATACAGTTATAAGAGTAAAATCTACCTTTATTTCTCTATATAATCCCCTGCTCCACTAATGCACTTATCCCAGTGTTTCACTAGTGCTAGCATACCATCAAGGGAGAAAATTTTCTCAGTACATTGGAGCCATGATCGGACTCCCTGCTTCACATCTGAAATGCTGGCCTCCCAGGAACTCCTTTAATGGCCCAAACGTGTGAAGTAAGGTCAGGACTGTGCGGGTCATGTGGCAATAACTCCCAGCTTCTGGAGTTCTACAATGTGCCAGTGATATTTGTGAATGATTGTGTGTTGAAGTGAGATTTTCAAGAGTCAGGCATACCACTCGCTGAATTTTCACAGGAACAAGTCCAGTGTGTTCCAGGCTACCTCGGCCCGGGATCGTCTTTCACGGACGTACGGCTGTGAATGCACCGTTTGCACCATTCGTGTGTCTTAATGCGGCTAAGAGTCTCATCAATGTACTGTATTTTGCCATAATGTCATCAGGTTTCATTCACCAGAAATTTCACCCGGTTTGACTTGAAGGTCTTTTGTAATAATATCTGGAATCCCTTTTTTTTTTAATCCTAAATTGACCTTCTGACCTCCTCTGCTTTCTTAATGTTTCTTAAGTAAGAATTTAACATCTATTAGAAATAACACATGATTTAATGGGGCTATCTGACAGAAATATTCAAATATTGGTATTATGTTAATGTACATAACATATCATGGATACAGCCTTTAAGTCATCACAGCACACTTAAGTGAAACCAAAAAAAACCCCAGCATAATCTTATTGCTCAAGCGTAAGCATCAGAAGCAGAGACTTAAGACTTTGTCAGGGAGGTTGATTTCAAATGTGCAGGACTAGAAAGAGAAAGCTTTTCAGATTTAGCAAGAAGAATCTTCTTGAACATGGTCTTAAACTAATGTTCCGTTTTTTGTTTTTTTTTTATCAAGAGCACACAAGCATTGCAGGGAATAAAGATCCGGAATACCACATCTTTTTTTAAAAGCCCACTGCAATATAAAAGGGTGTGTATTTTTGATTTATGTAGTGGGAGACTATGTCAAAGTCTTTAAAAAGATAAATTGCTACTGAGCCAAGGGTGTGCGATGGTGGTTGCATGTTCAAAGGACTGAACAAATGAATTATTTTAATATCCAGTCTTTGGGGGGGAAATGCATTGTAATCATCACAATCATGTTACGTTTGACAAAAATAAGGGAATTATAACACTTGGAGGAAGTCCACCAAGCTTTTTAATTAGTGGGAAAGAAACAAATCACAGAAATGACACAAACCAGTTTTTGTTTCAGATGAACAATCTGGCTGTGGAAAACAGACATAAAAATTATATTATCTCAATGAATGCTTTTTTTTTTAAGAGTAGAGATAATTATGGAATCGCTCAAATGTTGAGGATAAAATAAAGGAATCACCTTGTAATTTGCATTTCTAAAACAAACTCCAGCGCAAGTTTAGATCCACAAATCAGCCTACAGTTACGAGAATACTTACATACACACACAAGCTGTTAGACTCCACTAATTAAAAGTAAACTTGACCTCAACAAGGAAGTTGTCAACTGAGACAATGTAAATGATTATAAAAGTCCTTTAAAGAAGGAAAGACAACACAGAGTTTGACACAAGGGTGTGGTTCTACCCGGTCGACTGTATCTAAAATCTGGTTCAGGTATAAAGAAAACAGAAACCATCCGGGTAGACCAAGGAGGGATAGAAACCTTACAGCTACCGTATGTGCCTTACAAAAATAGGAAGCTCACAGCAAAACAAATGAAAAGCATAAACAGGAGTTAAGGATTGTGACAGGACTATAAGAACTTGGGATGGAATGTGAAAATAATTAGATGGGATTTACATATAGAAAAATTGAATGAAAACCAGCACAAACTGGTTGAAAGTCATATTTAAGTGAAATACAGAGGACGTCAAGCATAGTATGGTGAGACTCTTAGCCGAAGTTAAACATGTGAATGTTGCGATCCTGATGGCTCGGATCCCCATGAACATTTAGGAAGTGGAGCACGTGATCTTTGAAAATCGACTGATAAACTTGCAGAAGCAGATTGTGTGGGAACTGTACACACAATCATTCACCTACTACACCAATTGCACATTACAGGAACTCACCTGGGAGTTATTGCCACATTCGCTGTACAGTCCTGACCCCATTTCCAGAACATTTCTACATGTTTAGGTTATTAAAGGAGTTCCTGTGAGGCCAGTGTTTCAGACATGAAGCAGGCATTCTGATCATGGCTCCAGTGTACTGAGAAAACTTTCCATCTTAACGATATTCAAGCACAAATTAAACTCTGCGATAAGTGCATTGGTGTAGAATGGGATTATATAGAGGAATAAAGGGTGTTTTAACTCTTGTAAAAAAAAAAAAATAATCTGTGATATGTTTATGTGTTATAAAGGCGGGCGAATATCATCATAAGTATAGAGTTATTTTTTTTACTGGTGGTTGTTTGGAGACTTCATGTGTTTGGGCCAATGCACATAGCTTGATATCAAGGATCACAAACATGGATAGATAAGCATGGGGAAAGATTCATGATTTGATGAGAAATTCTTCTTAAATACCTATGAGCTGCTAAACTTTAAAATTAAAGTGTTTCTGAAGACAAAAAAAACTTTTTTAGATCCTCAGCATTTATATACATGTATATACTCACTATTTAATAAGTACTATTCTTTTAACATATTGATATTGTTAGTTGTTCTGTTATATGCTCCAGCTCACCAGAGGTGAGATTCACACACATGTTGTTTGAGTGTATGGTGCCCTCTAGTGATGGAATGGCAAATGCCAGTCATGATGACAGTGCAGAATGAGATAAAGCAGACCCTCAGTTATTCTATTCATAACTATAATGTCATTTTCTTCCCCATGATTTCTTTATCATTTAGTTAGAAAAAATCTAAAAGAATAATAACTTGGCAAAGAAAGGTGCCTAACATGAAGGTGTACCTGGAAGGGCACTTGGGCAGGCAGGTGTTTCCCAACCTGAAGAGACCTACTTTGCATCTGAGACAGTCGTTACTGTGATGCCCACGGCACACTGCACACGTCACATGACACCTAATACACTCATGCTCGTTCGTATCACCGTAGTAACCATCCGGGCACGTGGTAACACACATGTGATCTGTTGCAGAGGGAAAACAATATTTGCTTCAGTTTTATTTTTGGCTTCTTAGTAATAATGTGTGCAATGATTAGAAAGAATGCAGTATTCCCCTGTCATATAATGTGGTTTTAATTATGCCGTCACTGTAAATGGGAATTAGCGATATTGTACTGTTTTTCCCAGCTCTGTAAATTAATACCAAGGAGCAGTCGGGTAGTGAGAGGAGGCAGGAACTCACTGTGCAGGTAATAGTCAGAGCGGCAGCTGAGGCACAGATGTTCACTCGTGCCCGAGCAGCGGAGACAGCTTGCGTGGCACGGTGTGCACTGCCCATCTTTATCCTCGAATGTGTTTGCAGAGCAGTTACTATAGAACTCACAATGGCCGTTAACATTTTTCCTTGTGTTGGGTCTGCAGCTGAGGCATGAGGATGGGTGAGGGCCAGAGCAGGTCAGGCAGGACCTGTCACAGTCTGGAAAACACACACACACATACACACACAAACCACCCAGTTAGAATTACCCAGGCTGATTAATCACAGGTAGATTTTTTTCATTTCCTATACTTTGACAGATACAGGGACCAAAAAACGATGATGTGGCAAAGGATGTAACAAAAAAAGTCAAATATGAAGGGCGTTCAAATCAAGCCGGGACTTTTGATTGTGCAGAATAACAGAACACAGCATGAGGGGGGGCGGGGAGAATCTCCTCCTATTACTAAGCGTTTCACTATTACTTGGATACCATCAAGATAGAAAGTTTTCCCGGAGCGATGATCGGACTGTCTGCTTCACATCTGAGACACCGACCACCCAGGAACTTCTTTAATGGCCCAAACATGTGGAAATGGCTTGGAGCGAGGTCAGGACTGTGCGGGGGATGTGGCAATAACTCCCATCTCCAGAGTTTCTGTAATGTGCAAATGGTGTTTGTGAATGATTGTGTGTACAGTTCCCACAGAGATGTGTAAGCAACTTGAGGAGAAGGTGTCCATCGATTTACAAGGATCAGACATTCTTCATTCGCTAAATGTTCACAGGAATGAAGTGGCCTCCGAGCCTCCTCGGATGTACAGCTTTTTATAAAAAAAAAAATAGCACCATTCAAATGTTTTAATGTGGCTAAGAGTCTCATCACCGTACTGTGCTTAGAGTCTTCTATAAATGTCATGCCTTCATCAGAAGTCCTAGTTTGACTTGAACGCATGTTCGCAACATCCCAAAAACATCCCAAAAGTATCATATGATCAAAAAGGTGCAAATCTTTCCTTTTTTTTTTTTTTTTGTACCACCCCTCGAATCTTTTGGACTCAATCCTGTTAATATCACATCATCATCCCAATATAAGTTGTCTTTTAAACAGAAACCATCCTAATGTGCAGTGCTAAATGATGACCCGGGATCCAACTGCATCCTTGTGTTTTTGTGGGCAATATTCCAATTTTTTGTTTAAATCATATTTAGTTCATCTGTACACCATATGGAAAGTTGCTTTGAGTAAAATGCACTGTTCATACAACACTATTTTTGCACTGATTGTAATTGGAACTTAATAGTTTTGTGTAGACGAATTAAAGGAAGAACAACACAAGAGATTTCATTTTATTTATGAGCTAGTGGACATGTCCGAGTGGAATAATAAAAATTAAAAAATGTAAAAACTGACACACACTGAAAGGTAAAGAATGTTTTTCTTACTTGACTTTTAAGGGCAAAATGTAACCAAATACAAATACATCCAGACGCAATCAACCAATCAGAGCTATTAGACTTGAAACAACAAATGCCCGTAAAGACAAAACATGCCACCAGTTTCCAGACTTAGATTAACAAAATTACTCAGAGAATAAAGAAGGAGAAACCATGATATATGGTGCTGAAACCCATATGAATAGTCTGAGGCTGTAAGGTTTGAGCTGTCCGACATCTGTGCAGCATCTGGTTGTGCAATGTCTAGCTTTTGTTTGTACAGTGGCAGCCTTGGCTTATGTTGTTCGGTTTCCATATTCCGTTATGATTCATTTAATTATGAAAAATTAGGAGGCCTTAGAATAAGGTCCTGTAGAGAAAACTGGTTTCAAATTTCCAGACTTGTGTTAAGACTAAATATGCTGAGACTACCAGACAGTATGTTGAGACTACAAATGACAAATTACTTTAAATCTTTTTTTTTCTTTTTTTTTTATCACTGATGTTTAGCTTTTCAGATTTTCATAGGGATGTGTTGCTTCAAAAGATGTAATGGTGTATTAGGGACTAGAGAATTGTCAGGTCCAAGATTGCACAGGTTCATGTCTGTGTGTGTGCGTGTGTGTGTGTGTGTGTGTGTGTGTGTGTGTGTGTGTGTGTGTGTGTGTGTGTGTTTGAAATTGACATACCCCGACATTCAATCTTATCCTGGTATGTGCCTGTTGGACAGGTGGACAGACATGCTCCGTTGTAGAGGACATATGAAGCATACTGGCACGATATGCAGTCGTCTTCATTAGGCCCATCACAGGTTTCGCAATTTTTATGACAACGTTCACATTTCTTTTCTTCCAGCTTTGGAAAGTAGGCTTTAGGACAGTCATCCAAACACATGCCATCATGCAGGAAATAGTACTTTTCACAGTCTGTAAGAAAGAAAAGAAAGAAGGAAAGAAAAGAAAAGAAAGAAAGAAAGAAAAAGAAAGAAATACTATATTATATATTTTTTAGATTTGGACCCACATGTCACCCCTGTGGACTCCCGTTGTAAGTAAGCTAATAAGTGCACAAAAAAGATAATTCATTGATCTACAGAACTGTGCAAAAGTCTTTAGCCCGCCCTCATTTCTTCATATTTCACTTCCAAAGATTTTTGTCTCAAAGATGTGGTCTCAGGGATAGTTTTCCAGGCTTCCAGAAGGACTTTTTTGGCTCTCATTTTAGTCCAGAGTCTGTACCTGACCAGTTTCAGAGAAATGTTTGTTGTTTGTTAAACCACACAGTGACCTATGAATCATTCAAGCATAAAAGACATCTAAATTAAGGCATGAACCAGTCAGAAACAAGTGCAGATGATACTGGTGATGCTGAATGCTGAGTGGTTGGAACTGACGAGAAGGGAAATGAGGTTGCTGCTGCATCCTACATAAACTGTCACAATAAATTATCTGTTCCCATTTCTTAGATTTAATCTATATCATTTAATTTCATTTAATAAGAAGAAATTGGAGGGGGGGGGGGTAAAAAGTTTTACACAGTACTATATGTAAATTCTTTTACATAGTTTGCAGGTACTAATAAAAAGATATTCATATATAATGAACAATGAATGTCCCCCGTATTTCTGGGGTAAATGTATCTTAGCTGTAGCTGCCTTCCTTCCCGGTGCAACATAGCAGAAGTCCTTACCACTGCATTCGCCTTTTATGTCACACTGAGTGCAGCCGTCAGGACACTGCTCACACACGTTGTCTTTGATGTAGTAGCCCTCAGGGCAATGATCCACACAGGTGTGTCTATGCAGTAGGTACTGTGGCTCGCAGCTTAGACAGTAATCAGCTTCATTTTCACATGAGTCACATCGTTCAGCACAGCTTTGACAATTGCCACCTTCAGTGTAACCCCTGTAGAGATTTAAATCAAAGTGTGTCCTGATTAGAAAAATGTCAGGGTTTATTTTAATTTAGTTGGTATAACACAGACTAATAAGAACTTTTAAAGATCAGACTATGAAAAAGAACACAAATGAAAATTTTAATAAATTTCATTTCATGTCTATCTAACACACTGTATGTACAGTAGCTCCTAAATGGCACAACAGAAACATGTTCATCCATCCAACCCTCCAGGGATCGGGTCAGCCATCTGAAGCAAAACGCGCTTAGAGAGCAGAGTGGCTGTGCTCTTGCTCCCTAACGGTGTGTAAGCAGCAGTTTAAAAAAAAAAATTTTTGGCATGTCAGAGGAGGCACATGTTAGTCTACTACACTATCCCTAGTTGGTAGCTGTAGGTGACACGGGAATGCCCTAAT
>JAQMYK010000039.1:25615047-25634351 GCA_030014345.1 Clarias buthupogon | reverse complement strand
ATAGATGGATAGGTAGAAACTATGCACACTTTTCACACTTGGCAACACATAAGCCATTCTGTAGGTAGAATTCTTGTTTGCATTTGAGGCAGTGTTGGGCGTCATGGCACATGGCACATTGTGGTGAGCAGTCCTCGCAGTGCCCACTTGTCTTGTTCCCAAAAGCACCCACAGGGCAGATTGATACACATCTTCGGGTGCTTGCATCTAGAAACATACCTATCGATACATACACATGGATATCAATATTTCATATCAGTATTTCATATCTTTTTTTTTTTATATACAGTATATTTATGAAAAATTTCTTTAAAAAAATAAAAAGATAATATGGAAGCACTGATCAGAACACTCACCATCAATGCAGGTATTACATTCGTCTGCCTTCGGGCCCCAACACAGTTTACAGTGAGAATGACACTGCTCACATTCTCCCTCTCCTTCAAGACATCCCACACACACACACACACACACACACACACACACACACACACACACACACACACATATATATATATATATACAGAGGTTGAGAGGAGACAGAAGGCACTTACACAGCAAGCAGTAATTTTAAGATGAGCCAAATGTATGATTTACTATCTTCAAGATGAGGCACATTATAAGCAGATGCTAATTATAGCAGCCTGGGACTTGTAGAAAAGCATCAGCATAAGCATATTTCCATGGTTCGTACTGTATATTTAGCTTAATAAAATATTTTATAAATACGATTAAAACACTTCTCAGATCGACTACATTTAGATAATATCACTTGAATCACACCAAATGAATCATCTTTTTATTTGTTTCCCCATATATAACATGATTAAAAGTAAATATAAAGGTTGTTCAAGTCAAACCGGGACTTTTAATTGTACAGAATAAAGAGTAAAAACTCCCTTTATAACCCCCTGCTACACTAATGCACTTATTCCAGTTTCACAAGTGCTTGGATACCATCAAGGTAGAATGTCGTCTAAGTATGCATACATCAGATTGCCTGTTTCATTCCTGAAACGCTGGCCTCCCAGGAACTCCATTAATGGCCCAAATATATGGAAATAGCTTGAGCCGAGGTTAGGACTGTACAGGGGATGTGGCAATAACTCCCAGCCAAGTGAATGATTATGTGCATAGTTCCCACATACAAGTGTGTCTCTTCCTCAAGTTGGCGACAAATTCAATCAATCGATTTTCAAGGACCAGGAGTTCCACTCGCTAAATGTACTGTACATGAAAATGACTGTTTTGCTGTACAGTCTCATTATCTACTGCACTTGAAGTCTTCTGTAAATGTCAATCGTTTTTTTTAACGCCTTTACGAGAAAGTTCATCACGAGTCCCGGTTTGACTTGAACGACCCTCATAGAATATTTTACAGGAAACTTTACCAGCGTATTCATATTAGGCTACATGAACATGTCACCTTACCGTTAAAAAAGTGTAACGGGTCACAATGGACTGTTTCGTTCAGGCTGACACACTGGCCCCCAACCAAACGCATGTCATCTTCACAAGAGTCGCAGTCGTCATAGAATGGCCCGCCACACGAGCGGCATTCGTGGTGGCATGGCTCGCACTCGTTTGTCAAGTCTTTATAAAAGCCCTCTTTACATTCCTTCACACACATGCCATCTAGACATGAAAAACATTTGCTTTCATCAGGTACAGTCATAATTAAGGATCTTTAGAAACAAAATCATGACTAGCACTGTAAATACAAATGTAGATATAATTTTCAAATGTTTTACTGTACGCTGTTTTATTGAGCATTTTGACAGAGGAACCGTAAAAAAAAAAAACAGAACACCCTACGAAGGAACAAGTTTCTTTTATTCCATATTGCACTTTTTCTTCCAGTTGGAATTCAGATGAGAGAAAGTGTGAAGGGCTGGTAGCAGCATGTCTGTCCTCACCTAGCGTCTACGTAAACCTTTATTTTTCTGCCCTTAGGCAAACACCCATCACACCCACACCCACATACGTCATCATCATCAGACAAAAGACACATATCCTGACAGAGTCTTAGCAGCAATCGGATACAACTTAAAGGAAAAATCCACGACAAACTAATTGCCTTGAAAACTTTATAAATAATAAATATAGGAGGAAAAAGCTTTTTTGATGTTTAAATTTTTTTTTCATGGCAATTCATATATTCGTATAATACATTTCTTTTTATTTAGAAATGTTTGCATTGAAGATAAAAAGTGTTGCTGTTTCTATATAATCCTGCAGATGGCACACACTAAACTATTCACACAGCACAGCATTCTGTGCGGAAGGAGCTAATAATTTGCTAAGTTTGTTTAGAATTCTAACAAAATCTGACAAATGTATATCAAATCTGGATGTTTAAAAAATAGTGATACAGTACTTCGTAATAAAATCGCAATACTACAAATCGGCACGTAGATATTCGTATCGGGTCCCTAATAATAATTAACCCTTGACCTTCAACTGTATGACATTTTTATAATAACATTCAGAAATTATTTGTCTTTTCCTTTTATTAATCAACATGTTGGGGTACCTTTACCTTAACATCTTCCAACATTCCCCATAATGCTGCCTGACTACCTACTCAAATCTGAGTGTCAGATTTAGGACACATCTCTAGCTAGATGCACCAATCTTTTAGTCCGTCCAGTTCTCTCACCTCCTCATATGTACACTTTTCTAGTGAAGACTTATGTCAATGTTTCAATATTCATCCAAGTACATTT
Source organism: Clarias buthupogon (assembly GCA_030014345.1). Taxonomy (NCBI): domain Eukaryota; kingdom Metazoa; phylum Chordata; class Actinopteri; order Siluriformes; family Clariidae; genus Clarias; species Clarias buthupogon. Next base: position 25,631,625 of record JAQMYK010000039.1, on the reverse strand, counting down.
TTCAATATAGAAAAGGTTGGTCAAGGACTCCATATATACTCTAATAATGAGCAGGGGTAGCTCAGTGCTTAAGACATTGGACTAGTGATCAGAAGGTCCTAGGTTCAAACTTCACCACCAAGTTGGGCCCTCGAGTAAGATCCTTAACTGAACCTGAACCAGCCAACTAATCTTTCTCAGACTGAAATAGCTACTTGGTTGAGTAAAGAAACCTTTCAAACCATCAAAAGAAATCCAGTTGACATGACCTTACTTCCAGACTCATCACTTGAGACGACTTGCTTAACTCAGCATGACATCATCATACAACACCCCAAATACCATAAATAAATCAGTGGAATCTTTCTTTAAAGCACATTAATTCAGATCTTCAGATGTTATTCTTTGGCACCTGAGAGTAAGAAGCCGTCTTCACAGAGGTAGCACTGGGCCTCTTCACAGTTGACACAATTATCATCACATGGACTGCACACCATATAGGTGTCATCGCCATATGTTTTCTCAGGGCAAATCTTATGGCACCTTGTCCTCAATCTAATGAAAACAAATGAACTTGTAAAGATATTGAACATCACATTTATAAAATGACTCTTGAAAAAAATGAATGAAACTCATAAAACTTACTTGTAATATCCTTTTAGACAGGACATGCAGTGTGTTGGGTTTTCTGGCAAACAAAGGAGAAGAAAAGAATTAGTCTGTTAATTGACTGTGAGTTTCATGAGTAGAAAAAGAAGGAAATCCACAGTTTATTAGATCATAGCTGGACACTCAACATGGCAATCAATCACAGAATATGAAAAATGGCTTAGAGGTTTTAGATTCCCTTCAGTAAAACAACAGGTAAAATAAATGAACCAGCCACTTAGTTGTCTTGTTCTCTGTGTACCAACAGGGGGCAAGCCAACATTGCCCTTCATTGGAGATGCGATTAGATCCACTTACGCACTGGTTAATTTAATCAGACAGTTGTGAAGTAACTCTGCTCCAGGGCCGATGGATTGTGAAATCCAAACTAAGCAACAATTCCCTTCGTTCAAGACCTAGGCCAATACATACTTTATCTAATTGAGGCAAGAATGCAAGGCACCAAGGAAACTGTAGGCCTTTAGGGCACATAGACTATTTGGACTGCATCATGACATGGCTGGATGATTTGTTTAAGGACAGCATTGACAAGGACGACGATGAATGACTAGCTAATGTGCCAGTCAATATTTCACACCTGCAGCCTCTAGGAATTTTTTTTCCTTGGTAGGCAGGTCAGTAGTAGTAGTGGTGGTGGTCTTGGTGGTGGTGGTAGTGGCAGTAGTGTTTAGTAATGAAACCTTTTTTTCTAAATCAGTCTACATACTGTATAAAGATGAACCAATTTTGGCTGAAAATCCACCAACTGAACCAGTATTGACGACCTCAATCCACTAAAAGCCCCCAGGACCAAGAGAGAAAATGAGAAACTCAAGGAGCAATTCTTATCATCGACTCTTTTATCTGATCCAGTTGGCCCGTATTTAGTTACACACTTATCTCAAGGATAGCAGTGCGCATCTAGCACTTTGAAGACACACACGCGACATGGTGTGACATTGTTTCATCTTTGACATCAATCCAGCCTCAAGTTTAAATGGATTGAAAAGAGTTGGTAAAAAAATGCAGCAAGATATGTGCTTCATCTTCTCATGTTTGTCTCACACAGATACAACTTTTCCTTTAAGCATGAATGTATTCATGTTCTTCAACTGATAAGTTTGTCTAGAATAACTAAAATGGGCTAGTACACTGTATCAAGTATAAATTTGTGAAAGGTTTTATTAAGACCATTTTTATACTCTTATTGGTATATATTTATCTTGCCTCTATTTAAAATTCAACAGGCTACACATTCAGGCTTTACTGCTCAGAATATCAGACAACAATGGGAAAAGGCATGTCTGCATGATGCAATGAAGCATTGCATTTGTCACCATATATAGGTTATCTTGACAAAACTGAAAAATAACACTGCAATACCCACCACGGGGGCACTTTTGACAGCCTTCTTCACAAGTAGCACACTCTTTATGAGTTGTATCATCCACCTCACCTGTATACAGCATACAACATGGTTAATAAGAATATACTGAAATAGATAGATAGATACATAGATACTTTATTGATCCCAAAGAAAATGCAAGTATATATAGGAAGGAAATATACAGTACAACATACACTCTGTGCATTATAAACTTTAAACTTTAAACGCAGCCATTTCAGAGCTAGTTATACAAAATAATGATCTCATTACCCATTATAAAATAGATGTGAGGGTGTATGTCTATCTGAGCATTAACATGTACAAGAGAATCTCAGAAAAAAAAGAGAAAAAAAAGATTGAAAACGGGAATGTTCGTGTATGTATGTGTGAGGAGGATAGTGTATGGTGGCGTCTGTAGCTAAACCCTCGGGCCACAGCAGAGGATCAGTTTATACATGTCTGCCACTAATGATAAGAATTTGAGTTCCACCACCGTCTGTCTCACTTTTGTTCAGTATCTCAGTCAAACTCTTTCCATATCTTTCTCTGAATGTGTTAAGCAGATCTGATTAGATCAACTACAGTGCATGTTGTGACCAGCTGAGACAACCTCAGTACTGATTCAGGCTGATATGCAGTGATAGAAAGAAGGGTGTGAAATGAGAGGCTTAAAATTCTTCCCTTCAACATATAAATTGAGTAATGCACTTCCCTATTGACCTATATTTTAGACTTAAAATTTAAAGATTTTCTGACCTTATTGGCAAAGATGAGAGTATTATAAAAGTTAGTTACTTGCCACTAAATATTTGCACAAATTTTGACCCAAAAAACATGGTGTATCTGCTTTGATCTTTTTTATGTTCTAAGTTTTATGACTCAGAATCACAGAACCATCAAAGAGAATTCTAGCATCTTGATTTTTTAAGGCAAGAAACTGCACCATTAAAGGGCTTTTTAACACATTTTTTTAACATAATAAAAGTTTATAAAAAATATAGGATAAAACTTTCTTTTAACATGTATTTATACAAAACAAACATACAAATATGCATAAATATGCATAAATTTGCATATCACATACACATCAATACGCTATCTAACTATCTACAGGATCTATCAGCCTATCTGCCTATCTGTCTATCCGTCTGTCAATCTGTCTGTCTGTCCAAATCCTTTGGGTTCTGTGAGTTGTAGGGTGGGGCCTCCATGGGGAAAACTTATTTGTCGGTTGTATTCCATGAATGCTTGATCAGATTGAAATCTGGGAATTTGGTGAACAAACTTGAACTCTATGCCTGCTCAGCCCCCTATGCAGTGGTGCACTAAGTGTTCTGATGCCCTTCTATTCTACAGCCAGCCAGATGTTTTTTTCAGAAATTTGTGCTACATGGAATTTTCCGTGGAGTTGGAAAGGACGGGGTAGTCTTCGGTCCCCAAAGACAAAGATGAGCTTTGGGTGCATATGATCTTGTCACAAGTTTACAGGTATAATAAAGGCAATTCCTGTGGAAACCTTCATACAGTAGAGTCGAAATCAAGTGTCTGAATGTTAAAGGTGACCACTTGAGCACCTAATGTGATTGCATAAATCAAACATGACCTACAGCTACAGTACCCTTTGATGTTTATATAGATTTTGAAATAAAGTTTTATGCATATACAGTATATTTTCATGTTGAAGTGTGTATTTATTTTTGGGCCCCTCTGCATGTATATGTATATAATGTATAGCCAGACACTACCTTCTTGCACTGTTTCTCAGGGATCTTACTACATTTCTCTCAATGGATTCTAATAAGATTCTTGGGTTGGCGCTCTGCAACTGCTTTTTTTCAACTTTGAAGTATTCTTGGGATCATTGTCCTGTTGGAAGGTCCAATGATGCAGAGGTTTCAGCTTTCTCACAGATGGCATGACGTTTTCTTCAAGGATTTCCTGATACTTGATTAAATCCATCTTGCCCTCTATACGCTGCAGGCTTCCAGTGCCAGAGGAAGCAAAGCTGCCCCAGAGCATCACCAAGTCACCTCTATTCTCCACTGTAGGCAGGGTACACTTTTCTGCATAGGCTTCATTCTTTCTCTTCCAAACATACCACTGATTCACAGGCCCAAAGTTCAAGTATTGTTCGATCAGTTCTTAGAACACAATTACAAAACTTCTGGGGTTTTTTTTTAAAGATGGTTTTTAGCATATTGGAGCTGGCGTTTTTTGTGTATTATGATCAGTAGCAGGGTACGTTTTGGGTTGTGGACATATCAGAGACCTTCAGTGTTCAGTATGTACCCTATAGTGCATAGTGAAACTTCAGTGCCTGCTGCCACTAAATTCTTTCTGTCTGTCCTTACTGTATTTGTGCAAAGCAATGATCTCATCTTTTAACTTTCTGGACAACTCTCTTGACTTGCAATCAAACATCTCCATCAACAAACCTAGAAAATTGAGGGATTTGATGTGTTGTAAATCAAGGACACACGGAGCATCTAATTATTTGCAAGACAACACCTGATTTACAAAAGTAGTGCTGTAATGAAGAATTTTAAACAGGATGTTAAATAATTCTGAAAGTGCAGTAGTCATTAAAGGGGCCACTTGTGTTGAATTTAGAGAAAGCATTTGTTATGCATTGCTATGGCCATTTGACATTTAGCCACAAATGCAATAGTGGGGTCAGGCACTAATGTCAAGTGAGGAACCCTGGGATGCGGTCGTCATTCTAATTCATCCTATAAGTGTTCTCTGGGTTTGAGGTCAGGGCCCTGTTCATGTCAGTCAAGTTCTTCCTTGGCAAACCATGTCTTTATGAATCTTGCTTTGTGCACAGGAGCATTGTCACACTGGAACAGGTTTGGACCTCTTAGTTCCAGTCAAGGTAAATTATAATGCTACAACATACAAAGACATTTTATAAAGCTGGGTGCTTTAAAGCTTGCAGAACATCTGAGGAAGACCCACAAGTGTCAAGAAATCTTTAGGGGTATGCTGTATGGTGTTTTTTCATTTTGATAAAACAGTCAGTACACAAATTCAGCAAACATGAGATTTCCAGAATGAATCTTTCAGCATAACTTGTTTCAGCAAGATTATAATGAAACGATAATGAAATGATAATGAAATGCTGATACACTGACTACATTCAATTATGATATAAAATGATTGTTTGATAAGTTGATGATACGTTTTTCACAATGATGGGAATCCCAAACCAAGCTGTTAGTTATTATATTTATAGAATTCTTATAGCCTGTCTTTTTCAACATGGTTGCAAAATATGAGGAGGTAACATTATTTATGATGGGTGTATTCGAATTAGTGTAGTAGAGAAGCATTTTAAAATTGATATTTTACACTACTGTACTTCTGTCTGTGATGGGCAATTTCATTTTAAACATTGTTGGTCTCTTATGTATTAATGTTATTGACTATGTTAATGTTATTGCAACTCTGAAGGTGTGAACATTCATTGCTTTTGCCTTTTAACTCACAATTTAACTCGTTAATAGAGAAAAGAGAAAAGGCAAAAGATATCTTGTGGTGAGGAAGAGGAAGCAGAACTTTCTAGACGTTGGGAAACTGACCATCTGCGCACTCCAGCTTGATGCACACACCGTCCTTGGAGTAGAATGAAGGGGTGCAGTGAATACAGTGCGTCGCGCTCGTGCAGATGCTGCAGTTTGGAGAGCAGGGCTCACACGTGCTTTTCTCTGAGTAGTAGTGTGACTGTGGACAGCTTTCCACACACTCACCACCAAACAGGTAGCGTTCCACCTCAAAGTTATCTGTCACCAATTACACACAAATGAAATAGAAATGAAACAACAGTGTAAACATGTTAAAATGCATTTTTCTGTATTGTGTTCAGTTGGTACAGTGACACCAGCTAATGTAGCTAGCAGGTTGGCCTACATCATTGCTGAAGTAAGGTAAAAAGATTCTAGTGCTTTCTGATCCTGAAAGGAGTTTTCCATTCCTCAGGTAAATTAGCACTTCCCATTCCTGAAGTATGCTCTCCATTTATTCCTGAAGTAAATTTATACTTTCTGTTCCTGTAGTAAAATTCCTTTCCTGAGGTAAATTAGCACTTGCTATTCCTGAAGTGAGTTTTGCATTCCTGAGGTAAGTTACAGCTTTCTATTCTTGTATTAAATGTTCCATTCCTGAGGTAAAAGCAGCACTTTCTATTTCTGTATTAAGGTTTTCATTCACTTCTGAGGTATCTAAGCACTTCCTATTCCTGAAGTATGTTATCCATTTATTCTCTAATAAAAATAAGCAGTTTCTATAATTTTAGTACGTTTTCCATCCAATCCTGAGGTACTATAAGTTAGTGCTTTCTATTAACGCATTAATGTTTTTATTGATTTCTGAGGTAAATTAGCGCTTTCTGTTCCTTGCAGTAAGTCTGCATTTCGGAGGGAAGTTAGCACTTTCCGTTCCTGAAATTAGTTTTCCATTCAAGAGAGGCGGACTAGCGCTTTTAATTCCTGAGGTTACTATTTAATTCAATTTTTAAATAATTTTACACTGCCTATTGCTGTAATTTTTTATTTTTAACTTTGCAAGTTAAGTTCCTGTAGTAAGTTTTTCATTTCTGTGGATTGAATTAGCGCATTTTATTTCTGAAGTAACTTCTCTATCCTTGAGGTAAGTTAGCACTTTTTTCTGCATTAATCTTTTTTTTTTTTTTTTTTTCATTTTTGATGTACATTAGCACTCTTTGTTCTGGTAGTACATTTTCCACTCCTAAAATACATTTACACTTTCTATTCCATTAGTATTTATGCTTCTATATCCATTAGTATATATATATATATATATATATATTTTTTTTTTTTTACATTTCTGAGCATTAAATTACCTCAGAAATGTAAAACTTGCAGTACTACAGGAATACAAAGTGTATTTTTACTTCAGGACTGCAGGTTTTACATTTCTGAGGTAATTTAATGCTTTCAGTTCCTGAAGTAACTTTTCAAATTAATATTAGCAAGTTCTATTACAGTAGTAGGTTCTATTACAGTAGTAAGTTGTTCCATTTAATTTCTGAAGTAACTTTTCCCCATCTCTGAGGTAAATTAGTACTTTCTATTCCTTTATTAAGCTTTTCATTCATTCTGAGGTAGATTAACATTTTTTTTTAAATATTATTATTATTATATTTTTTTATACTGTAAATTTTCCATTCATGAGGTAAATTAGCATTTTCTATTCCTGAAATTTTTCTGAGGTAGCACTTTTTTCCCCCAAACGCTTCTCATAACGGACTGACAGCTAGCTTTATATCAGTATTAATGAAGACATATCCGGTTCCTCACTTCTTGTTCTACACACCTCTGTTACAGTAATGAGGATTTATTTACATGTAATTAAAAATGTTTCATTTGCTTGTGGTTGATGAAAAAGGCAGCTATCCAGCTAACCATGAAAATATCTTCAAGCATCTTCTCCTAAAAAAATTGTGCATTTCCTGGCAACATTAAATAGGCATAGTTATATGGTACTGTATCATTACAAAATTATATTATAGTTTGTAGGTATTTTAGTTTTCTTTGTAGGTATTTTAGATCCTTTTGTAGGTTCTTTCGAGGTAGGTATGTGCTGGTAATTTATTAAATATCACAACCATTGTCCACTTTATTAAGAACACCTGCACATTCATGCTATAATCAGCCTCACATACTGTAACACACACAACAGTCTCTAGAATGTACACCCAATGGTACGAAAAACAACAAAAGAAGGTGTTTTTAAAGAAGGTCAGAAGAGGATAGGCAGAGCATCAAAAGTAATAACGATAGTGTAAAGTATCTCAGAAAACACTTGTCAAAACTTGTGGCTGATTGGCTGCAGCAGAAGACCACATTAGCTTATATCAGCTAAGAACAGAACTATAAGGTACATTTTGGATCACTTGTCATTTTTCTAATCTTCAACTGCACAAACACATTTTTGTGTTTGTAAAATTAAAGCATGCATTCTATATATAATAAATATATAAATTAATATACTGCTCAAAAAATTAAGGGAACACTTATCCCCAGTTTGACTTAAATACAACCGTAAATACGTTCAAGGGCTGTTCAAGTCAAACTGGAACAAAGTGTTTCCTTAATTTTTTTGAGCAGCATAATCTAGTTTAGGAAACAATAACAAAATAATTTTTGGATCCGATATGCAATATGCAATTTGTCCTTGGTATAGTAGCTGTCCGTGTGTATTTTTGTATTCTTAGATTTTATTAAAACTACCTCTGCTGCAGCTGGTGCATTTGTCAGGACCCTCATCAGTACACTCATGACATGTATGATGGCAGCGATGACATTGCCCATCCTTTTCGTACTTTCCAGACTCACACTGTATTACACATTGTCCATCATCGAAGAACCTGCAGAGGAAACAAAACAGGTAGCAGTTACCTTGGCATTTTAAAGATTAAGTAAAATCTCAACAATAAATTGAACCTGTTTTGCAACCAGTGCAGATGTCCACCCTGATGCTCTGATGTCCATTCGCATGAATATTACAACAAGCAGTGCAAAAGCTCTTCCTTTTAAAGTTAGCAATTGACTTACCTAGTCAATATGCAGCTCAGGCAGTGCTTGCTCGTTGGTCCGTTACACTTATAGCAAGTAATGTCACATGGAAAACATTTCGCATGATCACCCACATACTGACCTGAGGGGGGAAATAGAGATTGCTGTTGTAGCCTTCTAAAAAATAAGTAGTCACTATAGCAGGTACTGAATAATACATATCATCAGCACTTGAATAACTCAATTAGACAAACTAATGTGATGTAATGGCAAATATCAAGGAAAACTTGGCAAACAGGTATAGAACAGAAAATAAAAGTAAAGATAGAACAATGAGCTTACCTTAGTTTTACCAGTTCTTACGTTTAAAAGGTTTACAAGCATTTGATAAACATTGAATATTGAAAGCACCTTGTGAGTCAAAGAATTTATATTTAATATCACGAGCATGAGTGCTGTGTTAAGTAACTAACATTTTAGAAACAATATGGCCAGTTTTGTTCATTTTTGCTCCACCAATGAAATAAATTCCACAGCTTGATAGTGTTGTGTGTTGCAATGCCAAAGCACAGACTGACTGACAGCCCATGATTTTAGTATCGATGAAAATAACACATCTCTTAGATTAGGTATTTTAGTGATACAAAGAGTGAAATGTACCAGTGGTGTTATACTAAATATCAGCACTCTTGGAAATGCTGGCTGTCCAATCAAATTAGTGGGGAGGAAATAACTGCATTTTCAAAAGCATTTTCTCTGAATTTTATCAAATCTAAACTTTCTAAACAATTTTCTGACGTCTTGTCTGATGTCTTGATTATGGTTAATAAGCAAAAAGCAAAAGCCGCAATGCATTTTATGGCTCTCTAATCTGATAGAGTTACACAGTCTATGTTCTGACAGCAAAGCAGATTTTTTTTTTCTTTTAATAAATCTGATATGCAGACTATATATTTGCATACAGGTACCCAAAGTTGTGTAGTCTGTTTCAAGTACAGTCACATTTACGCACAGATCTATAATGGCTGGATGAGTAGTGTTTAATTTATGAAATATAATATTATTAAAATACTGAAATTTACTTTTGTTTTTTTTCTTGGTGTGGTCTACAAATTTCAAATAAGAGCGGCATGTGCTGTTTCCGCTGCTGCTTTCATCATGGGCACTACGGATGTTCGAGGTTCTCCCTAGTGACATAATTTTTTCTCTTTTATCTGATTTCATCTAGCTGTCTGGACATAGTTACAAACAGCCACCGCACTAAATTTCTGTCTCTAGCAACATACACTGAGAAATGCGCTGCATTTTCATTTACAAATGTTTTCAAAGAAAAAGGAAGAAAAAACCCACACAAAACATAGCTCTATTTATGTACTATGGGAACATTTGAAAGGATCCATCTGAGCATTAGTACAATGCTGGCGGTCCCTGAAGGAGACCAGACATTCAGCATAACCTTTGACCACTGACTGATGGATGTGTTTAAGGACAGGCTGGGAGTTTTCCCATAAAAAAGGGTTGGTGGGCTATAGGAGGCTGACCTAAGGCTTACGCTCCAGTACACCCTATTGAATTCTGATGCTTCTGAACAGGACTCTTAGCGGTGACCCTGCATGCCCTGAATTTGGCCTTACACAACACAAATTGTCAGTCATTTGCTTTAAAAAGCTAAAAACAAAAATTCAATGTCATTCCCAGAAAGTGAAAGAATGTCTCCATTAAGAACCTGAATACATTTCATATAATTCCTTTAAAAATCTTCACATTATTCCGCTCACATTAAGAAAAGTATTTTATTGTAGTATTATTTAATATAATCGATACTTTAATATTTAAATACTAAAATTCCTAACACCAAAATGTGATATTCCAAAAAGGGGAGGAAAATTACACTCCCACACACATGCCCTGTGAAACTGGAGGAAACGTAAAAAATCTTAGCAACACTGCACAAAAATGTGCCTGGCTACATATACACATACCGTACTATGCATTTCTTCATATTAAATGTATTTAAATTAAATAGATTCAATTAAAGGGAACAAATGCTTTACTGTGACAGGCTGCAAAGTGCCTAAATATACGATTTAAAAAATTATTGTTTATGTAAGAATCTCAGCAGCAACCTCATTTCCCCTTTCATCTGTCCCAACTTCCAACCACTGAGCATCACCAGTATACTAAATGCTGGCTTGATAGTCATCATCTGCACCTGTTTCTCACCGGTTCATGTCTTAGGTTGGAGGTGTTTTTTATGCTTGAATTAATCAAACAAACAAAAAAAAACATTCACTTGAAAACCCAGGGACTGGGCTGAAAATGAGAACCAAAAAGTCCTTCAGGAAGCCTGGAAAGCTATTACTCAAGACTATATTACTTTTTTTTTTTTTAAACCTAATTCTTAGAAAGCAAAATATGAAGAAATAAGGGAAAGACCATTGGCAGATAGTACAACTAAAACAGATGCTGGCCAAACTGATGTGGTTATGAAAGTCAAACTGTAAATACAGTTACATAAAATGTACTTTCTTTGATGGATTTCCAAATAAAATAAGAAGCTTCAAGCCAACATCATCATAATAATAAAAAGAAGAACCACCAAACTGGCCTTGATAAAATATTTTCTACTCATTGTATCTTTATTACACAAGCTTTATGTTTGTATGAATTTTTTTAAATAATGCTTGAACCTACTTGAACAAACAAAATTAATTTACTATGCAAGCCCTACCTGATAAAGCAAAGATCACAAGTAAACATTGGGGACAAGAATTTTAAAAAGATTTCAAATAGTTCAAGCGATCTGGTAGTGCAAATATTCTGTCTTTTTTTAAATCAGTTCTTATTATGCGGATGGCTTTGTGTTGGCCCAACACAAATGACTAGGCATTCTCTCGCTCAAGCTGTGAATTGTTCCCTTCAAAACAAAGAAAACAAGAGGACCGATGCATTCCCGCACTACCAGCACCTCCCCGCCCCCCCGCCCCACTCCAAAGTCAACGTTTTTACTACTGCTAACATTTCCGACAACAGTCATAGCATGGCAGAAACCAATTCGATCATTACAATATATGGAGTAAGGCAAAAATCATTTCATCTACACGACCATGGGTGTCTATTTTTTATTTTAAAATTCATTAATTAAAAGATCAGTAAACGGTCCCATCCACGTCCCTCTATGAGGGCTCTTACAACAATAAATCCTCTATATATTGTTGAGGTTGTCTAGAAACAGAATTATAAAAATTTATTAAAAAAAAAAAAAAAAAAACTCCCCCAATGACAGAAAAAGAAACTGGGCTCAAATGCATTTTAAATTGTAAGTGATCAAAAAAACATGTACATTGTCAGAACAAAAGTGAAACATTTAGACACACAAGTTATGCAATGTTGCAATGTAGTGTATCTGCAAAAACCTTTATGGTTAGACCATTTTTTTGCCAAATGAATGCAAACATGAAAATACATGATTTCCCAGAACATCCCACCCATGTCCAAAGAGAAAGAAAGAAAAAAAAAAGGACTGTTTCAAATCTTTCTTTTTTTATATATATATAAATAAAAGGTTACATCATCTCAAACCACTTGGCATCAAATGAATTAAAATCAATTATTCATAAATAAGACATAAAAATCTTCTAAGCACAAGTAAATCGATCAAATGCCTTACAGGAATAAAATACTCTACTCCATTTTGCCTAGTACAATTAGTAAACATATTCTCTGTATATTCAGACCTTTGAGAATTAAGGAGTTCCTCACTCCCAAGGGTTGTTCTGTAGCAGGGAATATATTCGGACCCGGTTTGTCACAGTGGATCCAGCATAACGTTGCCACAGATTCTAAAACTGTGGTTTGTATAATACCACAAAATTTGTAACAATCCCATATAATTAGCATTAGTTATTTTGCCATAAACATCTTTCTTAAAAAAAAAAAAAAATTATATAGAATTGATTATGCGTTATACCCTTAAGCTACTTCTTAAAACCTAGTGTGAATAATGAGCTATGCTGGAATTAGACTTCAACGTCATTCTGTCTGTAGACATAAAACTAGTTTAAATGCGAGTTATTTTGTTGTTGGTAGTGGTGTTTTCTTTTCTTTTTTTTATTTATTTATTAATAAGTCAATGATTCACAAAGAAGGCAGGACAGCGCAGTACACAGGCCTCATATAAGACTGTTAGAACACACCGGCATGTCTCATTAGGTCACGTGTGGCCATCTTCAAATTGAATCATTCCATCTTTTCCACCATTAATCACATCATCACAGACAACCTGAACATGCTGTACTGCAGAAATGAGGTTTACGCTCCTTTAATTTCAGTTAAAAAAAAAAAAAATGGTTTGTAAAATGATTGGCAATAAGAGTATGTGTGCATTAATTGGTTATTAAGTGGACATTAATGTGACCTAGTAGAGGTAAAACAGGAAAAAGACTAGTTGATTGCTAAGCTATTTACCTTATAAGAACCAAGAGTCTTATAAAGGTTTTGTAAACAGTCTTGGATATTAAAATGAAAATACTATTACTACATGCATATGTCAAGTCCAAGTAGAGCATGAATACCACACACACGAACACACATGCACACGTGTGCACGCAGCGCGGCACACACACACACATACATACATCCACACAGAGCCTGAGGCAACCTTTTTTTTTTTTTTTTTTTTTTTTTTTAAACAGTTGAAAGTTAGATGCATTTACGATACTGGTTAAAACTATGCCACTTAAACCTAAGGACAAGTTTTTCCTGAACTGATCTTGGTTAAAAATTCTAGATTGTTAACTTTAAGCGTTTCCTCCGCTCATAGTCGTGTAGTTGAAGCGGAAAAACAATAAACGGCTTCAGTGATGGTTTCAAATTTATTTATAAAATGCACAAACTGGGCTTAAGTCATCTTTCATCACACTGCTAGAGGACAAAACAAAGAAAACATCACTTAGTCAGTCAGTGTGCCTCTCTGATTTTATCTCTGGACCCAAAGGAAAAAAAAACTAAACAAAAAAAAGGGGGTACAAAAATTTTGGCATCCATGCTTTGGTCACAAAATACTGAACCATATGATTTGTTGTTTATTGTTGATCCCAGTCGCAACACCCTGACAGATTCTTCCAAAACCACACACACATACACACACAAGTAAAGGTAGGTTTGTTGTAGTTCTGGCACCGAGAAACCTCTCAGCATAGTCCCGTATTAGAGGTTCTTGGTTGGAAATATAAATTAGCTGAACGTCAACGGCTAACGGGGCCGCTGGGGTTCCTTCAGCCGTTTAGAGAACATGTTCTACAGCAAAGCTGTTGCAGAACCTTCCTCTGGCACAGATTGTTCTTTTTCACCAATACACAGAAACTTCCCTCAGCCCATGATTCTTCATTTGCTTTCCACAGAGCAGGAAGAGGAGAGAAGAAAGAAAAAAAAAGTACAGCAGATGATTGGGCAGCGAACAGGAAGCGATGCAGATCAGGTGATCATGACAGGTAGCAGGAAACAGGTTTAGAATCCAGCAGACGGGTCGAAGTAACAGGCATCCGTGTATGATTTGGAATCCATCGAAAGGTGCGGAAAAGAGATCATAGGAAGGAGAAGGAGAACACACATTAAGAAACTGATCAGCGATCATGGTAATCATTTTTACAGTGCTTTCATGAGAATCAGGATTTATGGTGCATTTTATGTGTTTTATATTTATAGAAATATTGTAGAATCTCTGATTCACTGTAAAACTATTTCAAGAAACCTTTTAGAATTATTACAGCGTGTCCCAAAAAATCTGACATCATTTCATAGTCCAACAACGTCGACAATCCTCACTCAAATTATATCAAATTTTAACAAGATGTGTGAAAACTAACCACGTTTAATGTTTTACTTTTTCTTTCATTGATAATGACAATGTGCTGTTAAAATGGCCACCATGTTTACCTGACTTGACACCTTGGGCCTATGTGAAAGGACATGACTGGTCTTTGTCCCCACCCCCCTCTTCCTACAAGCCTAGAGGAACTCAACCAGAGGATCATTGAGGAGATGGAGAATGTTAAGCATGATATGCTACAGCGTGTTTGGCAGGAGCTGGACTACCGACCTGTGTGTGCATAGTGAACATTTTTGAGGCTTTGTGAAATCGTTTATAAAATCTAGATCCATTGGAATTTTGGTATTTCGATTTTTCAACATGAAGTTTATTTAATTTCGTTTTCCTAGGACATGCAGTTAATCAGATATTCATATTTCATATGATGTTAAATTTTGGGGGGACACCCTGTACTTTAGAAATCAGTTTAGGATTATTTGTTCAATGTAAATAAATTTCCCACTGTAAAAGCACAGACAAATTTGATGAAACAGAAAATACTTTTAAGTTCATTAACATGCGTTTTTAAATACAAGAAATCAGTGAATCAGGCCTTTAGGATAATGAACATTGATTATAATTAAAGACTATAATTTTAGGATTCTTGACTGTAATTACTAACATCAAAAAAGCAGCAAAAACTAATGAAAGCGGGAACATGTGTAACAGAAGGAGGAGGCTTCTGGAGATAAAACCTGAGTGAATGCGAGTGAACACGCAAGTTACTCACCATCTTTGCAGATAGTGCTGACGACACACACACCATTTTCGAGGTTATATCCGTTCACGCAGGCACTGCAGTTTCTATCTCCTGGACCTGTGCATGTGTAACATGTACGATCACACCTGGCAGAGGAACCAGAACAAAAGAATTAAACTTAAGAGAAATTAGGTTTTGGAACACCTTCAATTACTGAATAAAGTGTGTGCGCTTAGTCCGGCTTGATGCGCTACTGACTTGCGGCAAGACTTCTGGACCTCCCCATTGTCTGCAGTTTTCTCCGCCATGTAGTATCCTGGGTTACAACTGGAAACACAACGCCACTCTTCGAGATAGTATCCCTCTGCACATTTAGTGCATGCCTCAATGCCAGTACCTGAGTACAAGATTCCCTTATACCATCAATCACACACTCATATCCATCTTGATAAACAGGTACTGTAAATTTCCTCAAATCAAAACAATAATTTTTTTTTTTAATCTAATTTTATGCTGCGCCACAAGGCCCAAGTTTGCAAAAATGTTCCTCTGAACTAATTAGCAGGACGTAATTGCTTTACAAACCTAAAAACCAAAACCCTTCCAAACGCTGCCAGAATTCTAACTGAATAGATTTAAAATGAAACGAGCAACATGTTAAAATAGCAGAACATGAAAAGCGTAAGTACCTGCACATGTAGCACAAGCAGGATGGCAATGCTCGCATATCCGTTTGTGCCCGTTGTAGTATGTGCCGGCCTCACAGGTCAGCTGACACCTAGTGCCTTGTAGACTAGCAAAAAGAAGAAAAGAAAATCAGATATTAAGAAAGAAAAGCAAAGAATGCATAAAAACATAAGTATAGTCCAAAATAGTCTAAATAAAATTCATCCCTTATAAAATATAAGAAAACTAGATATGTAAAGCAGCTTAATAAAGCACTCAGACAGGATCGACAAACTGCATTTCTACAATTAGTTAATGCGGGTTCCTCTATTACCATGTGTTTCAACAAGCTATTGGATTTCAAAAAGGAGTACCAGCAGAAAACTAGGTGTATTTTAAATTTCAGGCTTGTCACCCATCTTTTAGACCTGCAGTAGTCTAAACAAGTCTGAAAAGTTAAACAAAGCAAGGCCTAAAGTCCAAACACATGGGTGAAAAACCTTTACGGCAGATTCGGAGAAATCACTTCTCAAACAGATTTTGAAATTGTTCACAGAGCACAGCTGCTGTACATTAGGGAGGCTCCATGTGCCATAACCTGTTACTCCTTTCCCTCGCTTTTTTTCTTTTTTTTTTTTTTTTCCACCTCTCTCTATTCTTCTCCTTCTTCTATTGCTGGGCACATATGGTAAATCGAAAACACTCTCTAGATAATATG
This sequence comes from Clarias buthupogon, assembly GCA_030014345.1. NCBI lineage: Eukaryota > Metazoa > Chordata > Actinopteri > Siluriformes > Clariidae > Clarias > Clarias buthupogon. The sequence goes on along the minus strand of JAQMYK010000039.1, from coordinate 25,615,122 downwards.
CTTCTACATCTGAATATCAAATGCTGGCTGGACTGCACGTGTTGAAGGGGTTTCCGACCGCCTTCTTGTAATCGG
>JAQMYK010000039.1:25599978-25612458 GCA_030014345.1 Clarias buthupogon | reverse complement strand
CCTAACCTGCATATCTTTGGACTGTGGGAGGAAACCGGAGTACCCGGAGGAAACCCACCAAGCACGGGGAGAACATGGAAACTCCATGCACACAGAGACGGAAATCGAGCCAAGCCGGGAATCGAACCCAGACCCTGGAGGTGCAAGGCGACCGTGCCGCCACAAATGAGATCAAAGTGGATTAATTCTTTTTTTTTTTTTTTTTTACTTTAATGACCAGCGCCACGTTTGCCAAAAACAAACAATTTCAGCACAAACATCTCATACCCACTATCAAGCACGACAGTTGAGGGGTAATGATTTGGGATTGTTTTTGCAGCCACAGGACATGTGCACCTTGCAGTCATTGAGTCGACCATGAACACCTCTATAAACCAGAGTATTCTAGAGCCAACACGGAGGCCATCTGTTAGCCCAAGCTAAAGCTTGCGTAAAATTAGTTCATGCAACAGGACAATGATTTGAAGCCACCAGTGAATCTACATCAGAATGGTTGAAAAATAAAAGAATACAATTTTACAATGGCCTATTCAAAGTCCAGACCTCAACACAACTGAAACGCAGAGGCAGGACTTTAAGAGAGCTGCGCATAAGCGAATGCCCAAAAACCTCAGGGAACTGAAGCAATGTTGTATGGATGGGCCAAAATTCCTCCACAATGATGTAAGAGGTTGATAAAGTCATACAGAAAACGATCACTTTTGACTATTTTTGCTGCTAAAGTTGGATCTGCAAGCTATTGAATCAGGGTGCTTAGTATTGCTCACATGTTTTTGGCTTCACTTTTATTAAATAAGATACTGGTGCAGTGAAAAACAAAAAAAGTTACATGCTGTTGTTTGTTTAAGGTTGTATTTGCTTAATAATGAGATCCAATACAATCAGATGATTATGTTTATAAACAAAAACACAGATTTAAAAGGAGAAATATTAAGAATCTTGCTGAGTGTGCTTACTAGCCTAGGGGGTCAGGGGTAGCTCAGTGGTTAAGGCATTGGACTACGGTTCGGAAGGTCGCAGGTTCAAATCCCACAACCACCAAGTTGTCCCTGTTGGGCCCTTGAGCAAGGCCCCTAACCCTCAACTGCTCAGATGTAGAATGAGATAAAAATGCAAGTCGCTCTGGATAAGGGCGTCTGCCAAATGAGTAAATGTAAATGTACTAGTTCACTTGATAGGAAAACATTCCTTGTTAACATCAATAATAAGCGGTGTCTAAAAGTATAAACCACAGTTTATAAAGAAAATTCTTTTTCAGAATATTGTTACCCCGATTTTTCTCGCCATAAGAGAATACATGACAGTATCAATATCCATGCACACATACACGTGGTGTACCTGGTGTTGTTTTTAAACTTGAGGAAGTAGTGCAGGCAGTTGATGCACTGATGGGGCCCGGGGCCCTCGCAGCCGTTTTCGTTACACTCCTGGTCACAGGTGCCTTACAAGAGATGACAGATTTCTATGATCAAAGAATGGGACTCTGCTTTGAGTGGGCAGAATGGATTACTCAAAAAAAACTCTGGCAACCTTCCCAATGTTAGTGCTGACCGAGGCTGACTTACCCCCATACTCCTCGCCATACTCGTCCTCAACTGGAGCATCCTCCACAGAGCGAGGCTTGTCATTACGGGAGGAATACGGGTGCACCGAGGTACCATAAAGCACCAACGACCACTCCTTCAGTTTGCCTTTAACGTTGGTAGATACAAAAAACATAATAATAATAATGATAATATTAATTCAGCAGGAAATGTAGTAGATTGTTCCAGTTTTATAGAAAAGGTATGAGGTATAAATACCCGGAGCTTTCTGACTTCGGACTTGTGAGGGCGAGTCATAGACCTCGAGAATCCAATCTCCAGCGGCTTTCTCTCCCCAGCAGTGAGTGGTCATGAACTCCCAGTTCTTAAAGCCCTCCATGGAGTGGTCAAACAGTCTGAAAAACATACAACAGTGAACAACCAGAGCAGGCCATTCTTTTCCTTTTAACCCGCCAGAAATTTTCCTACATTCATATAAAACTGCCAAAACTGCAATTTTACCTGTTGGCAAGGAGCTGCGACTTTGTCCCTGATGGTGAAGTCAAATTAATCGACAAGTCTCCTCGTCGTGGGTGGGTTATGGTGATGCGTACAACCACGTGTTCCAAATAAATGACGTGGTGATTCGCATTATCTGTACAGCCCGTTGCCTTGTAAACAGAGCGAACAACATGCTCTGGGCGAATTGTCCTTTAGAAGGAAGAACACACACACACACACAAAAAAAAAACTTTGGCTTTGCAATGGAAACATAAATCTGGGCGTTGTAGATATAAAACGGAAGACGTGAGAAAGGGAAAACTCATATAGACAAGTATTGTCATGTTGATGAGTCATGTAATGATGTGGTGATAAAACTACCTTATTTGCCTATCTGCATTTTCCACACATATATGCTGTTGGGGAACTTGTTTCCATCTCTCAGCTTCTTTGACCATGGCCTCCGCATCCATGAGCCCAAAACCATATAGGTGACTTACTGTAGGTGTATGTAACAAACAACAACAAACGGTGACATGAAGGACCTCGTTACAACGCAAAGAGTTTGCTAATGAATAAAGGATCTAAAAAAGATCTAAAAATAATAGAACTTCATCTACACTTCATCAGTGATAATATCCGATAGTCTTGTTATCTAGCAATTAAGCGGTTGATATACAGCTACAAACTTGGTATTATTTCAGCAGTGGGTTATAACTCCCGTTACTCTGATAACAAATTTGTTATTGAAATTTGCGTTTTAGAATAACAACAAGAGAACATCCTTAACTGGAGAAGTAAACGTTTTGCAGTGATGAGTCTATTATACACCACGCTAGTGACCTTTGATTAGAATGTTTCTGAGGAAGTTCTTTCCAAGTTTTCTTTAGAAACACTGCATCATGTCGATAGGAGCGAGGACACAGCTCCAACTGAATTGGAGTTTTAATATGCAAAGCAGGTTAGTAAGGTGCTATAATTGGACAGGCTTCATAAAGTATGTATAAGCCAGTACCATTGTATCCCGCTGCATTGGTTTTCCAGTCAGGAGCACTGAGATGGCCAGCTCGTGATGTTTTCACAATGATGTGCTGTACATCCCTCCACGTCAAGAGAGGGCTAGAAGGCAAAAGATAAATAAATAAACATTTAATATTTATTAAATTCAATGATATTTTAGTCCAATATCTCATATGATCACAAAAAAATTTTTTTGGTTTATGTTAGGATATTATCCGTTGCTTTAAATTTCCTTAGATCATAATAATACGCCATATATGGTGGTATCAAATAGCATCTACATGCTAACCATTATATACAGTGCCGTGACTATAATAAAAAAAAAAAAATTGCACATTTTTCACACTTCAATGATTCAGATCATCGAACAAGATTTGACAGTGAAATTTACTCAGATTATATAAAAACAAAATGCTTTTTGTTTTTTAAATGATGATTTCATTTCTTAAGGGAAAAATCTGTCCGAACCTGCCTGGCCCTATGTGAAAAGGTTATTGCCCCCACCAGCAAGTCCACCTCTGAATGGCTCCAAAAAAAAATACTAATAATAAAATCAAGGTTTTGGAATAGCCTAGTCAAAGTCTGGACTTAAATACATTTGAGATGCTGTGGCATGACGTGAACAGGTTAAACCCTCCATAGTGGGACAAAATTCCTTCACAGAAACATAAAAGATTTACTGACACTTACTGCAAACGATTACGGCACAACCAGTAATTAGTTTTATGGGGCAATTACTTTTTCACATTGGGCAAAGCAGGTTTGGACAGCTTTATTCCCAATCATAATTTAAAAACGGTACTCGGGTAATCTTGTGTGGGCACTGGTAGCTCAGTGGTAGGTGTTTCGCCTGCCATGCGGAAGGCCCGGGTTCGATTCCCAGGCAGTGCCTAAACCCCCCAGCCACTGGATGCAGTGCCGGTCCCAAGCCCGGATAAAATGGGAGGGTTGCGTCAGGAAGGTCATCTGGTGTAAAACCTGTGCCAAGTTGTTGTGCGGACTGGATATTCCGATGTGGCGACCTCTTGCCGAGAGCAGCCGAAAGACCAACAACAACAACTCGGGTAATCTTGTGTAATATTCAAATTTGTTTGATGATCTGAATCATTTAAGTGTGACAAATATGCAAAAAACTAAATCTATAAAATTACAAAATGTACGTATCTTTATATACTTTCATACATAATGTCACATATTAAGTTTTGCTTTAAAAACGCTTTGAAACAGGTAGCCATGATTTGCACGTGTAAAGTTAGCCAACACATCAAAAAGCAAGCCGACATTACAAACAGCCTTGATAGAAAAGTAGATGCGAGGAGTGATTTAGTGCAGCTAATTTGAATAAGTCTTACTTTGCCTCCAGGGCAAGGGCAATGATCCCAGCAGCCATTGGGGCTGATGCTGATGTTCCAGTGTGACTGTCTGTGCAGCGCTGCCTTAGATCTGTAGTGATCTAAAGACAGGGAAAAAACAGCGGCAGAGATTTTGGCAAGTATTTCATGGCACTGTAAAATTATATTAGTACGGAGTGTTCTGATTAAGAGATTACAGGTGTGGAATTTAGAAAGTCTCTCCAAGACAGTCTCGGAGGAAAAGCGATTTCTGTGTGTTCGTGTGTGCGTGCGTGCAGGTGTGTGTGTGTAGTAACTGTAGTCATTCACAGCTAGACAACTCCACAATGACCCAGTGACCAACAAATGTAACACCACACATAGAGAGACAACATCATGTTCTGAACCCACAAGTAACGGAATCTCCTTCTCCCTCTCTCTCCAGGAGATGTACTGTATGGAAAAAGGCTTACTGTGCCTAGTGCCAAGATTGGAACTGTATAATTCGCATTGGAAGAACAATTTGCACAAGTGGATTTGGAAAATGTGTTACTCAGGTTTAAAAAATAAAAAAAGGGAACAATTGATCTCAACTACAAATAACAAATATGTTTTCCAGCTTGGCACATCTGGGTTTGTAGATCTTTTCTCATTCCGTTCTGGAGAAACTCTTAAGTTGTATGGAGAGCATTGATGTGCTGCTATTTTCAGGTCTGCGTTCTGGCTGGGCCACTCAATGACGCTTGCAGACTTGTCTTGAAGCCACTCCCACATTGTTCTGAACACTCTTGAGCATGTTTCCTTTCAAGTTTTTGCTCAATCCTGACAGTCCTCTCAGTTTGCTGTTAAAACACCGGTTTCACAAAGGGAACTGGCCAGGTGATAGAATCAGGTGAAACAACAGAATCTTTCAAAAGGAGCAACTTCTGTCTGGTTGCTCTACCTTAGCCTTTAGTCCGTTTTTTGGAGGGCTGCAGAGTTGGTTGTCCTTTCATGTATACACAAGACCTCCATTAGTCTGGGTTCCATTAGTCTGGGAGCGTTCAAGATCTAGATAGAGCGTCAGTGATTCGGAACTCACCCCCTTTCTGAATGGTAGAAGACACTTTGTTCTTCAGGGCCTTCAAAACTGTAGATATTTCCTTTATACTCCAACTCAAATGTGAGGCATTAACACAATCATGTAAGCAATTTTGTTATGTGGCTTTACACTCACTAGCCACATCAAAAAGGTACACCCTGCTAGTATTGGGTCCAATATTTTTGCTCTCTGCTTAATTATTCATGGTATAGATCTGCCGTTCCAACACATCCCAAAAATACTCTATTGGATTGAGATCTGATGACTGTTATGGCCATTAGAGTACAGTGATTTTAACTTTGCGACACTGTGCATTATCCTATGGTCATAAAGGGATGGACAATGGAATGGTCAGCAACAATACTCGAGTAGGCTGTGGCAGTTAAACCATGCCCAATTGGTACTAAGGGGCCCAAAGTGTGCCAAGTAAATCCACGCCATCACACCATCACCACAAGTTTGAACCGTTGACACAAGGCGGGATGGATCCATGCTTTCACATTGTTTACGCCAAATTCAGACTCTACCATCTGAATGTCGGAGCAGAAACTGAGACTCTTCAAAACTGAACAATAGAAAGTTGGAAAAATGTTGCCTGGTCTGGTGAGCCCATGCGAACTGTATCCTCAGTTTCCTGTTCTTAGCTGAGAGGAGCAGCACTCGGTGTGGGCTTCCGCTGTTGTAGCACATCTGCTTCAAGTTTTGATGTGTTGTGCATTCAGAGATGTTATTTGAGTTATTATTAACTTTCTATTAGCTTGAACAAGTCTGGCCATTCTCCTCTGACGTCTCGCATCAAGAAGGCACAAGAATTACCACTCACCGGATATTTTCACTTTTTCAGACCATTCTTTGTAAACAGTAGAGATGTGCATGAAAATCCCAGGAGATCAGCAGTTTGGAAAATACTCAGAATTATAACTATGGCATGTTCAAAGTCACTTTAATCACCATTCTGAAACTCAGTTTGAACTTCAGCAGACCTTCTTAACCAGGTCTACATGGCTAAATGCACTAAGTTGCTGCCATATGATTGGCTGATTAGATATTTACTATAGATATTAGATATTACTGATATTATATTATCAGCCAATCAGCATATATATGCTTTTCCTCTAGAGTTCACCTGTGGTCATTATTTACCAGAAATACCAGTATTTTAAGGTTACGTACAGTTCAGTTTTGGAACAAAATGGGATAAAAAACAGGTAGTTTGCATTCCTTTTTAACACACATATCAAGTTGATAAAGTACCCTGGAAATGTACTCTGCCATCGTTACTTGCCAATATTTTACAATGCCAATACTGTACGTCACTCAGCTTGCATCACCAAAAAAAACTGAAACATTAAATGTTTCTCATACAATATTTTTTCCCAACTAATCTCATTTGTTATACTGGATGTAAAATGCATTTTGAGTAAATAGAGAGCCAATTTAAAATGTGTTTTTTTTATATTTTTTTTTTTATACTTTAATTTAAGGGATTGCGTCCCTTCATCCAAATAAATAATCTTATTTAGGATTTTGCAAGCATCCAAACAAATATTTAGAACTTACAATCTTGCGGTCGTAGTTTTCACCGCTGCTGTATGTGGTGGTGAGAGTCGAGGCACATTCTTCCAAGTACCAGGGCTTGCGTCCACTTTCTGCTGTGCTGCTAATGGAGATGGTGTAGATGCTGTTGGTGTAGCCATCACACGAGCAGTGATCCCGACTCCGCCCACCATTACCCGATGCCCAGACGAAAATGGAACCGCGGCCCTTTCTGCCCTGTGAAGGGTACAGCGAAAAGAATCACTGCCATTGTCAACGATACAGAACACACACAAAACCCAATCTTCGTTCATTTCACTGGTTGCAATCAGTTTCCATTCAACGATATTCCACCTTCTTACTAAATCTTGACAGGAAAACCCAAACAAGAACTCATCACTGTTTCTCTTCGTCTCCGTCTTAGATGACACTTATATAACTCAACAATGGCCACCGATGCTGCTACAGTGCATATATTTTGTCTACAAAGATGAAAGATTGAGTTGGCAGGATAAGGCAACACATAAAATGCATACCTGAAACACATCTGGACCACATCAAACAAGCCTCTGTCACAGGAACCAGACTAATTACTGGCACACCAAATTATGACTCAGACTGCACAAAAGTACTTAAAGTAAACTTTGGCACACAGGTTGGATCTGGTCCACCCGCTAGTTTGATTCTACCCTTCGGCTTGATATCCTAGCTAAACTAAATCTTCCAAACTTAGAAAGAGAATAGTGCATCAAGAATTAAACTTACTAAAATGAGAAGTTTTAAACTTCAACCAGGAAAAGCCGAGTGAAACGCTCATCATTCCTATTTGTCAGATTAGCCTACTCTACTGAGCTACCAGGTCCTTCCAAGTTCACAAAATGAAGTAATCTGATCAACACGCTGTCCACAGCATTAAAAGGAAAGAAAGACGCACTTATTTTTAAGAAAGTTACACAAGCATTTACTTTAAAAGGTCCGTATTGTACTATTTCTTTAGCAAGTTCCTCACGCTGAAAGACCCCTCAGATTATGTATTTTCTTTCACCATCTTTAGTTCAGTCTTTTTCCTTCTCAATGACTATGTAAATGAGCTATTGCAGAGCCAGACCCCTTCTGAGCAACAATCCGGGGAGGGTATATTCCTATATGAGGTCACAATAGGGGGGGGATTTAACTGCCTGGATCCAATAATTCCATGAAATGGAAAAGCTAGGATGATTCATTTCATTCCAAATGAATGAAAAAATGACTAAAAATGACTACAAACTTAAATCGATCCCCTTTAAATCATGCTTTGATTTAAATACAGTTTCATGTTTGATGTGATTAGCATTATGTTTTTACTGAAAAGCAAACACTGAGCCATGATAATGGCAGACATCGTTAATGACGTCTGACCTATGGATTACTAATTCAATTTAGAAAAGAAATTGACACGTATAGATAGAATTTACAAAAAAATTATAATAAAAATTATAGAATAAAAATTTTAATAAAATAAAAAAATTGTATATTCAACATTGAAAATTTTAATTGGAAGTTGTACGCAACATTTACACGTGCCGTGAGAGTAGAACATGCGTATCCTACGCATGTTTCAAATGACCGTAGAATTAAATTACGTACGCGACCAGCTTTTTACCTGTCGAATGCCGTTCTCAAAAGCCTGTCTGGCAAGTGCCGCAGGCCCATCTACGGTTTTGCCATCATCATCCGGCCCCCAGCTGGCACTGTATACATCAATGTGCTGCGGCTGCAAACTCAACGACCTCGCCTCCACCATGTCCGTCACGTCTCCATCCAACATACGCACACCTGTAGGGCACAAACATGCACTTCACTTTAAAAAAATTATTTATTAAAAAAAATGGTACAGTAGCTAAGTACATGATGAAAGAGACTGGAAGTAACTGGGACTAAGACTACGCAAGGCCAAACAGTGATACACACGCACAATAGTTCGAGGCACAGCGATGGCAGAAAAATGGGTCAAAGCAATGTAGAGCACTCACCCCCAATCTTGGCGTTGTAGGCAATGCCCACAGTGCAGTGAGAGTTGTTGGCAGATGCTGCCACTTCCCCAGCGCACCGCGTCCCGTGCCTGAGGAGGACACAAGGGTATATTAAAAAGGTTTACACTTCACAGACAGAAGTAACACATCATATGCATACTACTAGCCACAACACAATATATTCGGATAGAGACACAGAGAGAGAGAGCGAGAGAGAGAGAGAGAGAGAGAGAGAGAGAGAGGCTACAGGGTTAGTGAGGCAACAGCTGTGCTGAAACTAAACATGCTCATTTCGAGCCAAGTCGGCACAAACACATCGGCTAAATATTTGAGCTATTGAGGGAAAACATTCCCTAGAATCCGTATGCAGATGACACATACAGACGCTCTTAGCGGCAAAGCTGACCCAACCTCAAGCCCACGAACACTGAATACTACAAAAAAACAATCTAATGAAGTCAAGGTCAGAAAGAGAGTGCATTCCGTTGAGGAACCTCCAGCAGAGAACAGCTGCTCAGAAAAACTCAGGCTGCCATGGTAACCAGCGTCTCAAATCAGAGCCATTTAAAAGGATGATTATCTTAATTAAACATTATATATATATATATACATAATAAAAATTCAAAGATGCCTACAATGCCATTAGACCTCTGGCCAAGTAGGTGTGCATTCACCACAGCAACCATGAGATCATAGTGCACAAAGTGATCATTCCTAAAGTCTGCCTTTTTGTCTAAATCAGTACCAAAACTAAGGAAAGAGACGGAATCCAAAAGTCTTTTCCCCTCATATGCGTTTTATTCTGTGCTGCAGTACTGGACTCCGTGTACGCTCACATCTGCCAGAGGAATACAAGTCAATGAGAAAACCAGACACACACACACACACTTATTTTATGTCATTCTGCTCAGCCTACGCAGAACAACCTGGACATTACCTTTATTCCACATAAACACACAGCCAACTAAAACACATTTCTCAGACAAAGACCCGCGTCTCATCTCTATTATTACATCTATATCAGTACAGCCACTTAGCACACATTACCATAACATTAAACAACACTGTAAAAAGGTGTACAATAGTCAACCATATCCTTACACACCTTGCGATTATACTATTCAACTTCTACACACAAGTGTAATTTAAAAACTTGCCTACACACAAACCCCTATTTAAATTCATGCTTAGGTTTTATATACAAAAGTTGTGCCGGGGCTACTAAAAGGTGTGCTGTGTTACCTGGCACCAAGACATTAGCAGATCCTTTAATAGTAATATATATGTTTCACTAAAAAGCCTCTATGGATCGAACCGGTTTGTCTAGCACATCCCACAGACGCACAATCAATCAATCGATGTGAGAATTTAGAGGTCAACACTTTGAAGTTTCGTCCATGTCTCTCGAACAATTGCTCCACGGTTCAGTTCGGGGGTCAACATGGGCACTCTGACGCATCAATGTGTGCTCTCACACCTTCCTGTCACAGCCGACCAATTTGCACAATAGTAGCTCTACTGTGGAATCGGTCCAGACGGGATAGCCTCTGCTTCTCGTGAACATCAATGACCCTTGGCAACGCGGCCATGACCCCGTTATTGGTTCACCACCATTTATCCATCCTTGGACCACACGTTTTGGTAGGTACTAAGCAGTAATGATGGGAATCACATCACCACCTGACACAATATCTAGGTGCTGATTCAATAAAATTTTTATCTTTTAAAAGTTTAAAATGCGTTTCTGTTGCGCCACTCGGAAGCTCGTGCACTCGGTACAGAATCGTTTATATCTAAAGCTGGTCAGCTAATCACCGGTCAAGCAAACTGGTCTCTGACCGTTCAAACGGTTCATCTCTATTATAAGTGTAAAAATATATATTTTTAAAAATCAACTCTGACTCAGACAAGAAGCCATCACACTTTGTCAAAGTTGCACGCTTTTCCATGCTTTCAACATGCAGTGCCGACTTTGAGAGCCGACTCCTCGCTTGCTGCTGAATCCATCCCACCCACTGGAAGGTGGCGTCGTGAAGAGATAATTAATGTTATTGACTTCACCTGTCAGTGGTTTTAATGTTATGGTTGGTACAACATAACACACACATGAAACAGTTGTGGATGAAGCCCACGAGGTGTCAGAATCCCATCTTTAGCTGTTTGGATTAAACGAAATCTTTTAAAAGTTGTTTTAAGTGTTAAAAGTGCCTTTGTAAGATATATATTTCTAAGCAGCTGAGATTCACTTCACTTCCTCCATCATCTCTGACGATGAATTATATAATCTATGAATCATATTTCCGGTATATTATTAAAGAAAATGAATGAAACCAAAGTGAACGTGTCACGGCAAGACTTATTACAATATCATGGATCAGGTTCAAGAGTTAAATTAAATAGCAAAAAAAATAATAAATGGAATGGAAATTAGCCAGTTTAGCATTTATAGGATTCAGTGAGCACCTTATTAGCAGTTTTGAATAAACTATTCTTTAAAAGCCGGGCAGACATCCGGCACAAAGGCACACTCTCAAGCAGACAATATTCTATAGGACGTGCCTCTACACGCCATGAAAAAGCTCCCTCTAACCGCACACTTCCTCAGATGAAGAGGTGTAGGCTCATATTCTCTTCCAAAGTCTCCTCGGGCAATAGAATTACTTAAGAATAGTGGCATTGCCGCTTCTAACGGTTCGAGAGATAAGAAAAGACGGATCTGTCTAGTCAAAGGTACATTGAGAGAGTCACGGGAGCGTGAACGACCTTTACAAAACCGTGGTCCGGGAAGCGATGTTGTGTGTCTTTGAAGTAAATGAGGAATAAAACCCCAGCTAACGCAACTCTACGTTTTGTGCTGCGTACACGAGTCGAGACACAAAGAGGACTTAAAAATCAGGCGAGGAGTTTAAGACCCGTGTATTTGAAACTCCGACAGAACAGCGCTGGTGCTGAGGAGTAAACCTAGGCCAAGCTTTTTGGCCCAACCTTCCAAAAAAATGCTGCGATGCCATCTGGCACCGGCTCACACATGCTGGCAGCGTGGAAGCCACAGACTAACACACAAACTCACACACACACACACACAGAGAGAGAGAGAGAAAGAAAGAGAGAGGAGGAGGAGGAGGAGCATCATTTTCATTACCATACACAAAATACACAAATCACAACTAAACAACCTTCTCACTTTGGTACACACATACACACAACAGACACAGACATGCTCAGTAAACACAACCTTCCCACAGGTAAAGACACTCGAGTAGCATGAAACGCATTTCCATTCCCCCAGTGCTGCACGCTTACTTGTTCTCATTGCTGGCATCGTATCTGGGCATGGGGTCCAAGTCATTTCCATTTACATCATAACTGGCCTGGTTATCCTGTACATGCAGACCAGAGAGAGAGAGAGAGAGAGAGAGAGAGAGACTAAGGCTTACTGTACTTCAAAATGAGACAAAGACAACTGGAATGGAAAC
>JAQMYK010000039.1:25579452-25599940 GCA_030014345.1 Clarias buthupogon | reverse complement strand
TTAAATCTTATTGTTTATTATGGATTAGCAAAAAAAAAAAAAAGAAAAAAAGAAATGACAATATTGTGTGGTGTAGCGCAACCCGGAAACGGACCACTCACATAGTTCTGTATGAGATCCGGGTGGTTTCGCTCGATGCCGTCGTCTAAAATCGTGACGACGACGTCTTTCCCTGTATATCCCCTTTTCCAGGCGCCGACGACGTTCATGTCCGACTGGCAGTTCTGATTGTTGTCGTTACAGTGCTGCCGACGCGCAAAACAGAGAAAAATCAGCTGCTTATATTGAGGTAAGGTACAGATTTCATTATTCCTTATTCATTTTAGAAACGGGCTACAAGGGCTGTAAGGATTGAAAAAAAAAGAAACCAGTGCGGATTAGGGAACATGATTCATGCTCAGTTTAAGGAAATGCTTCCATTACCCTAGTAAAAGTAACCTAAAAAAAAAAAAAAAAAAAGCTGGTAAACACATTCTTTTGGCCTTTGTTTAGAAGTCAAGTTTATTTGCTCTCAAAGTACAACTCCTAGGAATCCTGCTGATTAGTGATGTCCAGGTCAAAGTATTTACGTTATCTCATTTGCATTAACCATTGACAGAAAACTGCTATTGGGTTATTGTTCGGTGTCCTGATGAGGCACATACGCAAACCGATAAACTCAACACGACGGTCAACAACTTGTTGACTGCAACAGAACGTTTCCAAAAGTCATAAAGCAGTTAATAACTAAAACGCTGATACAAATGAATTCAATACGTAAAAATGACAGAACAGGCTAAAGAGCCACCAGGACAAAGTGCCAAAGTACATCCACCACCTTTCTGTGATCAGAGAGCAGAAGGTCAGAGGGTTGTTGTGTACAGTAATACGAACTTGTGACCCAGCCCTTACAGCGGTGATGTGAATATAGTGCAGAAATATTAATACATCCATCTGTTCATACTCTACAGGATGGTAATGTGATGGAATACACAAAGGGCGTTCAAGTCAAACCAGGACTTGATTGAATAAAGACGTTAAACTGATGATGAGGCTCGAAACGATCGCGAACTTGCAGAAGAGGTGCATCTGTCAGTGTGAACTGTACACACAATCATTTACAAAGACCACTTGTACATTACAGGAACTCAGCTGAGAGTTATTGCCACATCCTCCATGCAGTCTTGACCTCGCTCCAAGTGATTTCCACATATTCGGGCCATTAAATAAGTTCTCCTGAGGCCAGTGGTTCAGACGTGAAGCAGGCAGTCCGATCACGGCTCTGGAGAACGGAGAAAACTTTCTATTGTGAGAATATCCAAGCGCTAGTGAACCCATGGGATGGCACAATACAAAGTCCTGGTTTGATTTGAACACCAGTGGTAAAAACATCATGTCTCCTAAATCCAATGTCAAAGGTATCTTTAGTTAGTAAGGATGGTCACTAAGCATTAGTCACTGTTCATCTTACGATCATAATTAATCATACATAGTCCTTTTTTTTCTTAATATTTGAATTGTGACATGTACAGTAGGTGATGGACGAGTTTCCAAAAATGCCTCAGTAATCTGGGTGGCATGGACCATGTTATTGGAAACTTTGGATTAGGTTTGATCCGATGTTCCTGCGCAGTGCATTTATGAATCTGTGACATTTGCAGAGAAAGCTTAAATACCTCAGTTAAATTTATCATTTCCATTTTAAGATCATTATCTGAGAAACAAAAACAACAACAATAATCTTGGCATGCTTCAAAACAATACACAGATGCCCAGAGCTCCGATGTCACACTGTAACGAGAATGAAAGAATCTACAACGTGTCCGTCGCATACTGTAGTGAAAAGCTCTCTAGCTGTATTTGGCCCGTGGATTGATATACTCACTATGTACCACATGCTACTCCATTTTGCATCGTTGAAGTAGATGGAATCAGCCTGGGGTACGCTGGTCTTCACTAACCCCTGGTACAAGGGTTTATAATCTCGTTTTACCCTCCTTTTTACCACCTGCTGCTCAATCCATTCCACCTAGGAGACAGCAAATTCATACTAGGTGTTAATTATCTTTACAGTTCAGATTCTGTTCTTAGAGACAACATCTGGCTCCCGACTTTTAGCAGAAGTTTACTGAGGATGATCACATTATTACACTACGCCAATGATTTTTTTTGTTTTGTTTTTTTCGTGTGTATATGACAAAAATTCTTGTAGATCACAGCACGCCCAGGTGTGTCGTCACCATGGTGACAGCCTGACCTTTGGTTCCATGGAGATAAAGCTGTGTGTGCCACGGCTGGAGAGCGTCGACCTTTTTATCGTCCGGCTGTGGAAGAAATGGTAATAGTCCTTCAGGTCGCCGATCTATAGGAACAACAACATAAGATAAGAAGCCTGCCGTTAAGATCTTTTGGAACGCGACTGTGGCTTTATGAATTTTATCCATTCGGATCTAAATGCACTCGATCACAACAAGACACGACAAGAATTTTTACAGATATAATGAAGCTTTTGACAAAGTTAAGTTCCCCAGTCTTGGAGATCCCTGCAGAGTTTCAATCTTTATTAGCTGCCTGCGAACCTGATCCAGTTGATCAGCTAATTATTAAGCTCTGATTGACTTGGGCAAGGGGTATTCAGGGGGGAGAAGACATCACAATGGGGAGGAAAATGAGTCCATATTTATCCAAATGCCCCGATAATACAGCTGCCTTTCCTCTTTTCGTGTCCCACCAATATGTTGGCCCTCAAGTGTACCTTCAAGACCCACAGACATTCAAAGCAATGGTTTGAACAAGCTACAAGCCATACCGAGCAACAGAACAGTTCAAAGCTCAAACCCTCTTATCTTGCTTTCAATGAGTCTTTCCTTAAAGTATGAGTTTTTTTTTTTCCTATCGTCTATTGTCGCCTGCAATGGCTGTGAAGATGAGCCGTGGACATGCTTGAATGGTTCTTCTTATCCATAGGAAGCCACTGCAGGACTCCATTAATACATATAGGGGCCAGAGTTGGGTCTCCCTCCATTTCCTCATATCTCTACTGAACGGGGCCTCCCGGATTACTGCACTGCCATGACCCCTCTTTCCCATGCCTTGTTGTCTAGTTGACTAGAAGACCTGAGACTACGCCAGCAAGTTGAGGCGCTGTTTACAGCCAACCTCCTTCATTAACATGGCTGCTTATTTAAACCGCTATCTTTTGCCAGGCCACTCAGTGATTCACATCCACTAACGTTCAACGGCTAGCAGGATTGTAACTTCATTATACAGTACTAGCTAACTTGGTGCCAAAGCCACATATCGGCTACGTGGCCGCTGCCTCAGTGTGCGGCGATAATGATAGCGCAGACACATGGCAACTCGCTGGAGGATACAAATGCAAACGCCATTATCTAAAAATAATAATAAACGTGTTTTAAATGTCTATGGGCAAAAGAATTATTTGATAAGCAGAAAAATAAGCGCAAACTGAAATGATAAATCATGGAGTTAAAGGCTTAGACCTCACTAGAGAACTCCTCCTTGTCAATTCTTGTCCATGAATAACCAGCACACCGTGTCTGGAACCCACTTGGATGACGCGGTGAACCAACAGTTGAACCGCAATGTTATTCTAATCATGCCGAGGTCAACTCGACTCATTGTGCTGTTCCCCTGGCAGAGCTGGACAGTCCACTAGGTCAGGATGCGCTGTCTCACAACTCGTCCCACAACACGCCCCCCACACTCCTGGGTAATAATATTTTCATTCTTTCTGAAGAAGACTTCTCCAAAACACCAACATGGCTTCCCCTCTTCTACTGGAGTGCCTGAGCCCATATAGCAGAAGCAGATCACCTGTCCATCCATCAACAGCCAATGACATATGGAAGTCTGTTATATAAACAGAGACTGCCGTACTGAATGGTTAATTTTTGTTGACAGTTACATGCATAGCTAGCATTTTTTTTGTGAGGATCTTCATCTTTAATTCTGATTGAAGTAAAGTGATGCCTATACTTAAAATTTTACCATTACCTTAAACCAAGTAACTAAATGGAATTTAAGATGTTTTGGCTTTTAGTGCTTAATGTTAAATCACAGCCTTATTAGGACTGTGGACAGCGTCCTGTCCTTGTAAGGACATCTGGTTCTCACAAACCAATTAAATTCATTCACACACACACACACACACACAGGAGTATTTCAAAATTAGGGGACCACCCTTTAGGACATGAGATGGGGCCCTTAAACGTCACACTGTAGCTTTGTAAAGGGGGTAGGGTATAAGACACGAATGAGTGCGTCTCAGCACAAAAGTCTCATAAGGAAAATTTGTGACACCAAAAATAAACAGAAATAATTAAAACCAACACTGCAGAAATACCCTTTTAAAGACATAGGAAGATGCGCTTACACCTCACTTCTAAGACTGCTTGCTTTGCTGATGACTAACAGAAGTGGGACCCAGTAACCACAACCCTGTTATTTCTAGTCCCAAGTGCAATAGTCGTTATGCCTCCAGCACTGGAGGCCTACAGCAAGTTCCTACAAAAGTCTTAATCATTCATTCACACTTAGTATTTCATAATTGCACTCACAGGAAGTTGGCACTACAGTGAAATTATGAAATTATAGAACATGTATATGTGTTAAATTGAGAATAGGTTCAGTTACAACAAACACAATTTTTTCATGTTGCAATTCTGGTATCGCAACGCCGTCTTTTAAAAATTCACTTTCAATTGAGTTTCTGCAGCACCTCCTGTGTGGGAGGAGCAAAATATTTGCTGAATTTGTTTAGAATTCTGGAGGAAAAAAAGGTTTATTATGCAATCAGGATTTTTATAAGAATCAGATTTGCAATACACAATCGTATCTGCAAATGGGTATCGTGATAATATCACATCGGGTGATCCCTGGTGATTCCCGTCTCTAGTGTTAAAACCTGAGGGAAGAAAGATTCCATCTTGTCATCTTTAATGAACATACATCATGTCGACCATTTCTACTGCAGCACTTGCCTTTAGGGTGAACAATCAAGTGTCAACCATGTAACTAAAACATCTAAATATCCATTGCTCATTTCATAACTCATGTTAAAGACGACCTGCAGCGGCCAATCTCACTAAGGGGATCCTAACAGAGAAAAAAAAAAAAAAGCATGAGTCTTTAGCGCTTCTTCTGTAAAAGTATGTCTAGTGTACATAAGGAATGTCTTAGACTTCAGTCAAAGTTATGCGTCACAGTCTTTACCGCCTTGTACTTTGCCCTATGGACTATTTTGCTATAGAGAAGTGTTCTTTCCTGGAGTATAGTTCAGTCCTGGAGTATAGTTTGTAATTCACCAACATCTAAATGCTAGAGATGGGGGGACAAAGGTGTAATCGATTCAGTGAATCGTGATTCTTTTGCGTGGCAATTCATGTATCGTTGCCACTCTGATTCCAAAATCAATTTGTTTTAAAATACATTTTTTATCTAGAAATGTATGCATTCAAGGTGGTAAAAATGTTGCCTTTCCTCCAGAATCCTGCAGGTGGGACACTCTAAAGTATTCCCACAGCACAGCCTTCTGTACGTTAGGAGCAAAATACTTGCCAAGTTTGTTTAGAATTGTAACAAAATCTGAAAAGAAAAAAAATTATCTCGAACTGGGTTGTTTATAAAATTGCAATACAGATCGAATCAGAATCCAAGTATCGTGATAATATTGGGTGGCCCCTGATGATTCCCATCCCTATTAAACACACCTAGTAATTAGGCGGTTAGTTGAATCGGTTGTGTTTGAGCAGAAGAATCACTAAACTGTGCTGATCCATGAACACAGGTAAAATCAGGGCTCTTTCCTGAGATAGCTGAGATCAATATCATAATCTTTTTAATAGTGAAAGTAAGAGCATTTCAACATGTACAATGTGACAGAAACTCGCAGGACTTGGACTAAACAGCTGCGTGGCTATGAGAAAACCAATTGAGCTAGTCAGGCTCGTCAAAACAAAAGGCTTCACTTTCCAAGGGAGCCTAAAAAGTGGACTTTGGTCGAGTTGATAAAAGTCATGCAGTCTGATGAGTCCAGATTGATGGCTATGTCACGGTTAAGAAGGGAAGGGCATAAAGCAATGCACCCATCGTACATAGTGGTCACTGTACAAACCTCTGGAGGCAGAGGCAGCGTTATGATCTGGGGTTAGGTCTAGGCTCAGCAATGTTATATAGCAATAAAATGAAGTCAGCCGACGACCTGAATGTACCGAATTGCCAGGTTATTTCATCTATGGATTTTTTTTCCCTCATGGCACGGATATAAATTCAGGGAATACAAAGTCAAGATTCATCTGGCTCAAATTTCAAAAAAAGCGGTCCTGGGAGAACGAGGAATCATTTTCAAAAAGACATAATCAAACATACAAACATAAACCAAAAACAATCCATTAACTTGTGAGGTAACATATGGTCAGACAACTAGAAGGCAACAAAGGGACATTGTTCTAAAATTACCATAATGCTTACACTTTTTTCTTTCTGTCCACGTGCCATCCGGCGACAGATACTCCCCACCCTGAAGATATATCCATTGTTTCTATGGCACTTACTTAAGGTGTCAAGTCACCAGCTCGACGCCTGATTGTCATTCAAACACCAATTAGCCCATCCTGCATGTCTTTGGACTGTGGAGGAAAAACCCACCATGCTAACAGACCCGAGGCTGGAATCGAACCACGACCCTGGAGGTGTGAGGTATCAGTGCTAACCATTAAGCCAAAGTGTTTACATTAGTTACTCTTTATTAACTGTATATCAAATTAAAGAAGGGAAGGGGGAAAAAATGACCACCAGAAAAATCTGGGCTTTTTTTCCCCCCTCAGATATCTGAGATCAATATCACAATGACTTAGATTTGGCTTACAGTACCTCAGCGACCCCCATTTCCACATTACATCACACTGAAACATTGTAGCTTGGCAGTGATATGCACATGTGGCTTGCAAATTTCATTCAGATTAGGTTTTTTTTTTTTCGTGTGTGTTTGTTTTTCAGGCAGGACCTATTCAAGTTTAATGTCTGTAAGCTCTTTTTTTAGGTAAAAAAAAATAATAAAAAATACAATAAACTTTAGATGCTTTAACATTGCATTGCTGGACTTGAGTTCATGAGTTTTTATTGACCTTTTTAAGTGAGTGGAGCGCTTGGGGAACACCTGTTGGTCCAGAGATCAATAGAGAGGAAGCGTTTGGTCTGTGTGAGGTGAGAAAAGGGGGTTTAAGGAGACGGGTTGAATTAAAAATAAAAATAATAATTAAAAAAACATGCAGATTGGACTGCTTTAGAATGAGAGTAAGAATAAGAAAAGAGAGAGAGAGAGAGAGAGAGAGAGAGGGGGATGGATGTGGTCCAGAAATGTGTGAAACTACGAGAAACTTTTGTAAAGAGAAGCAGAAGCGTTGAGGATTTTTTATTTTTTTTGGAACGCATCGTTCACATCAAAGAACTTCAATCAAAAAGTAGCAACTCGGAAAGGAAGCAATCAAACAAAAAGGTGGAAACAATAACCGGTTCGATTTGACGAAACGCGCTGAAATTAACGGGAAGGGAATCCGTCCTTACCTGGCCCAGGTTGCTGTAACCGTATCGGCTCGCTATCTGATCCGCCGCCTCGCTCCCACCGGCGATGCGAACCGCCCAGTGGTTGGTGTAGACGCGAGCTCGCGGACACGCGAAGCCGAAGCAGAGCGCGAGGAGGCACAGCGAGCCCCAGCGCCGCACAGCGCCGTCCACCGCGACCATGTTGACTCCGCTCAGGAAAACAGCCGAACTTGGTGTTGCCGCAGAGCAGGGGGGATTCTCATAGAAGTGCGCGCTTTGACCTCCACATATACTCCAAAAAAAAAGAGAGAGAGAGAGAGAGAGTCGAGGAGCTCGAGGATTCCTCCGTTCCCCTCTGTGTATGTGTGTGTGTGTGTTTGTGATGTTCAGCCTCGCATCGCATCGACCGTTTAGCTGAACGCGGCGCTGCTCTCTACTCCCACCGACAGCCAAGTGTGTTTTGCGCAAATTTTGATGCTTGTAAGAAGACCGTGCCGTTAGTTCCCTCTGCCCCCCTTGGGGTTTTTTTTTTTTTTTTTTGTAAAGTGGAGGTAGGGCTTATAGCGCCTCCCTCAAATAACTAGCGACACTCCGTGGAGTAGCTTAAGGGAAACGCGCCCGCGGGGTTTAGGTAGAGCCTCCGCAGGGTCTTAAACACACACCCGGTATCGTCCTTCTGAATAAGGCCGCGAATCTCTACAGCTGCCTCTCAGGGTGTTAAATAAAGTAGAACTTCAGACAGAAAATTCACTCTTTTGTGTGTGTGTGTGTGTGTGTGTGTGTGTGTTCACAAGTTCACTTCTCTGTCTGGTCCACTTCAGCTCCGATGTTTTACACAGGCCAGTTTCTGTTCACACTGTAAATAAGAGATGTCAAACTGGATCCAGAAACAACCATGTAACTAAACTCAATCCTTTTTAAGTGGACCAACAGAAAATGTACTTTCATTGTGAGTTCACATCTTTCAGTGGACCAAAAAGTGGACTGACAGAAAATCTACTCGTTTGTGTATGTGTGTGTGTGTGTGTTCACATTCGTTCACAAGTTCGCTTCTCTTTCTGGTCCACTTCAGCTCCGAGGTTTCCTCAGGACAGTTTCTGTTCACACTAAGGATTAGTGTCACATAGGATCCAGAAAGGGCAATGAAACCAAAACTCAGTCTTGAAGTGGGCCAAAAGATGGACTGACAGAAAATATACTCTTTTTGAGTGTGTGTGTGTGTGTGTGTGTGTGTGTGTGTGTGTGTGTGAATATATACTGTATATATGTGTGTGTGTTCACATTGTGAGTTCATTCTCCAGTTCAGCTCTCTTTCTGGTCCACTTCAGGTCCGAAGTTTTCTCTGGCCTGTTTCTGTTCACACTATAGGTTAGGGATGTCAAACTGGATCCTGATATGGCCATATAACCAAATTTTGTCCTCTTGAAGTGGACCAAAAAAATTATTCTTTTGTGTGTGTGTGTGTGTGTGTGAGGGCCATGTGCGTTCAGGCTTTCATTCCAATCAAGCAGAAGCCATGCCATTTAATTAGTTGTTCTTGGCTTTCAATAGACGATCAGATGTAGCTTCTGCTTAGTTGGAATGAAGCCTGCACCCGCATGGCCATTTCTGGATCCAGGTTGAAACCCCTGCTATAGATCATGGTTATGTCTGTTTGTTTTTAGGAGCATCCCAGGGCAAAAACATTGAATTAGCATGGAGGGCCAGTGTCCAGCACAGTTTGGTTATTCTCCTGCTCAAACAGCTGATTAAACTAATCTGTTAACAGGTTCAGTGGGTATTTTTAAGTGTTGGTGACTTACAAACCATGCTGTACATTGTTCCTTCAGGCTTGATTTCGAACAGCCCTGGTCTACCACAAGCCTAGATGGCTAACATACAATGGCAAAAAGCAAAGCAAACCTGAACTTTGCGTTCCCAATGCATGAGGTATCGGTTGTGTAATTTTTTTTGTCTGAGTGTGGGGGAAAATACTAATTAATTGCCCTGAGTTCATTTTGTGGGCTAAAGGGACCAAGTGTGAAAGCACCCTAACAAGTGATTTATCCGGTGTCAGCTCCTAGTGTGTGTTGTATAGTGTGTCATAACTAACAAATCCAGTCTGTTTAATAGAGTGTGTGATCAATAAGCTGGATACACTCTCTGACCAAAAAAGTGGCCATGTGGATTAAACAAGCAAATACTTAAGGCCTTTGACTGGATAATTATTCCAATGATTAATATGTTTAAGCTGGTAACAATTATTTTAACCCTAACTGATGTTTGGACTAACTTCTCATTTCTTATACAACCATGGAAGAATGATCCCATCGTCATGGAAAAGATTTTACTCTGTTTCAGAGGGGTCAAATTATTGGTCTGCATCAAGAAAAAGAAAACAACTGATGAAATATAAAATGAATGGAATTGGGTTTAGACATGTCCAACATGTTATTAAAACCTGTAAGGATAATGCAGAACTGTCAACTTTGTGAAGGAAATGTGGTCAGGAAAAAGAAAAATAGGAATGATCATGGTTGTTCTCTTAAATGCTTGGTGAAGTTACATCATTAGAAAAGACACAGTTCAAATCAGAGCTATGTTTAATGGTGAAAGTAAGAGCATCTCCACATGGACAATGTGGTGGAAACTCAGAACTAAATAGCTGTGTGGCCATACAAAAGCCTATTTAATTAGTGAGACGAGACAAAACAACATACTTCACTTTGCTAGGGAGCATAAAAATTGGACTTTGTGGTGATGAAAAGTCACAAAATTTGGAGAAGTGGTGAAAGGTCAAGTGGTCTGCTGAGTCCAGCCTACTCCAGACCAATGGGTGCGTCTGAGTATGAAGGGATGTAAACCCAAAGTGATGCACCGATCATGCCTAGTGGCCACTGTACAAGCCTCTGAAAACATTGTTAATATTTTGGGGTTGCTTCAGTTGGTCAGCTCTAGGTTCAGCATCGTTATGTGGAGATAAAAGAAAGTCACCTGACAACCTGAATGTACTGAATGGTTAATTTATCCCATCAATGGAAAATGTGTTCCTTATAGGTTGAGGAATCATTTTCACACATGACTTGGCTACCAGAGAGTCGAAAACTTAATCCCATTGAATGTCTTTGGATGTGCCTTTAGAAGACGTTATGGAGTAGTTCAACTGTCCCCTTATCAATACAATATCAAAGTCAATGTATCAATGTAAAATGTATCTGTATCTGTAAATCTGTACAAAAATAAAGGTTTGGCTTTGTTGAATGTATGCCATAATCAAAGTGAAAAGCAGATTTTCTTTGGCCAGGCAGTATATGTGGGCTAAAGCTGATTTAAAAGTAAGATTTTTTTTTTCTTTCAAGTTTTCTTTCCTGATTGTCTTTACAGTGTTACCTCGTTATGCAGTGAAGAGCTGTGCCGTGTCAGAGCTCCAGGGGATCTAGCCAATTAGGCTAGGTCAAATGCTTGTAATTGACTGGTCCATGATTTGAAGATTTTGTAAAAACTGTAATGGAATTCTTCACATGCTCTCCTGGTGTTGATGTGGGTTTCCTCTACTGTAGGTGCTTTCCTTCCACCCAAAACCATTCCAGCTGGAGCGGCCCGGAAAGGTGTTTCATTGAGGTGCTGAAATCCTAAAAGGATGCACGTGTTTCATAAGTGGTGAAGACACATAGTTCAGTAATTGTGTTAACATTTATTGTGTGTTGATTAAGTTTATGTACGTAATAGTGAGGTTGAATTTTTTGGACACTATTCAAGAGAACAAGGCAGGACACAAGGCAGGAAATACCTCTGCTAATTTTAGCAGTTGCACCTTAACTGACATCTCAACAAGCGTGTGTTTCCTCTTGTCCAGTGTTTCCGGTATCATCTCCAGATCCACCATGACCTTGACCTCGATTAAACAGCTGCTCAAGGTCACTCACTGGCCATTTTATCCGGAAATCTTTCCTTGTAGGTGCTTTTTGGAGGTACAAAGGTACAGTAAAATGTCATAATTGCTGACAAAATATTTTTTAGCACAGCAGTAAAATTTATTAAGCATAATCATATAGTCATTCGTAAAAGTTTGTGTGTAAAAACATCATAAAAGCCATCTGATAGTAGCGGATCTTAGTATTAGACAAACACCACCACAGACGAGCAACAACATTTAACATAACTTTAAATGTTTTAAAACGTTTTTTATTTTATTTTTTATTTTTCAGCCATTCTGATGTAGATTCACTGGTGCGCATCAGATCATTGTCCTGTTGCGTGACCCAAGTTTTAGGCTTGCTATGATCAAATGATAACATTTATATTCTTACACAAAAAAACATAGAATTAAAAGAGGAGGTTCTGACTTTTACACTTTTACACATGACTGTAGATGTTCCGCTGGTATGAAGTACTATCGCTCGAATATTTTGACAACCCAGTTTCACTGCTGCACAGGATGATGCCTCAGTGGCTGAACTGTCTGTGTGGAGTTTTTATATGTTCTCCCTATGTTCACGTGTTTTCCTCCTACTGTCCAAAAACATGCAGGTAGGCAGATTGGCTACACCAAATTGGCTACGTGTGTGTGTGACTGTGTGAATGTGTATGGGCATGGAGCCCTGCGACAGAACTGGTTTCCCATCAGGGGTGAATTCTCTTTTCCTTGATGCCAGTGTTACTGGGATTTAACTCTGCCCTGATCAGGATGAGACGGTTACTAAAGATAATTTTTCACTGCTGTTCCAAGAAACCATTAACCAAAAATGACCAGCCAACAGTAAAGCTTCTTCATGGAAAAAAAAAAAGTTGTAATAAATGAACTGTAGCTTGCCAGCGAATGACTAGACACCAACTATGGGGGGCGTTCAAGTCAAACCAGGAAGGTTGGTGAAGGTGCGAAACTGATTTACCGAAGACTTAACGCACAGTACGATGATGAGACACAGTAAAACATGTGAATGGTTCTAAAAGAAGGCCGTACATCCGTTAATGATAATCTCAGCCGAGCTGGCTTGGAGCCCTCTGTCGGTAACTTGCAAAAGAGATGCATCTGTCTGTGGGAATTGTGCACGCAACCATTCCACCACCAATTGTGCATTACCTGAACTCAGCTTGGAATTATTGCCATATCACCCTGTATAAAACTGACCTGTAAGCCATTTCCATAAATTTTGGGGTGTTTCTGTTGCGAAGCAGGCACTCTGATCGTGGCTCCGGAGGACTTCCGAAACTTCGTACCTTAATGGTATCCAAGCACTAGTGAAATGCTGGGATAAGAGCATTAGTGTAGCAGGGGATTATATAGAGAAATAAAGGCGTGAATTAAAGGTCAATTTTACTTTCTGTGGTCTGTTATTTTGCATAATCAAAAGTCCCGGTTTGACACGAACACCCCTCATAGGTTTTGGGCATCATCAGAAAATTTCACTTAGATTGTTTGTTTTGGTAACAGTTGCCTGGTTACCCTGGACAGCAAACGTGAGTGTATCTGTACTAATTACAGCTGGTTTCTTCTAGACGAGTTTCACATGTCTTTGTAAGACAACATTAAAGGGACACCATTCAGTCTGAGAGTGTAATAGTGATTTAAAGCAGTGAGGGATGGCTGAAAAACAGACACACGTAGAAACTGTGTTGCGGAATCAACTAACCCTCTCACGCAGGAAGCAAACAGTCCCATTCAGAGTGCCAGCTTGTTACTGGGTGGTTGGTGGTGGGGGGGGGTTCAAATCCCACGTGACAGCCCTTTACCTCGAGAGCCAAACTCCCCCCACTCCCCTCAAGTGTCTCCCTTTTGTCTATAGTATCCGAGGACAGCTAACAGTGACAGCTCAACCCCGCACACCCCCACAAGCATTCCACCGCACATTCCTGCTGCCGCACCATGCGACGTCTGCAATTTTGAGAAGAATGAAAAGAAGCAATGAAGAGGGTTTTTTTTTTTTTTTCCTCTTCCAAAACACCAGCAGATCATTTTTAAATAACAGTCTAGACCACCTACAAATCCTCTGGATTTTACTTTCCTATGGAGAATCTGGCCTCCAAAAATACTTGGGGAAAATCCTTTTAAAGAGAGGCCCCTTTTCGCTCAATTAGTGTGTAGCTTTATTTAGACATGCAGCACAGACTGCTCTCATTGACCTGTATGTGCAAGTGGGACGGGCAGCAAGAAAACAAGCTGGTGTAGACACAATAGACACTCTGTGGCCCCTCACTGTACCACAGGGTCCTCTGATCCTGGCAGGTGGAATATCCAACAAACCACAACACACAAAAGGTGGTCCCCGAAATAGTTGTCCTGATTATAATCAGGCCTGGTTTTATGACGTTACCGATGCCATTAGGTTTGGGAATACAATTTTAGCATAAGTATAAAAAGTATAAACAATTTAAACGACAAAGTGCTCTCCACTAGTAATTCTACTACAACTATATAATTATAATAAGTATTTTAACTAGTATAATTAGTATCCGGGCTGCGCCGAATGCAATGCAAAAAATGGCCATAACTTTTTTATTAACTGGCACAGGTCGTTCAAATTGCACATGTTGATAGTCTCCATCAGAAGCGAAGCACTTACTTCATCGTTGAACCTAGCTCTCGAATCCTCTTTGTAAATTCCTTTTGTCGCTCTTGATGGTCTCCCACTGCGCTACAGACCATTAACAGAGACGACACCATTGACAAAAGCAATGTGCACAGATGGATGACGAAGTTTAAAGACGGTGGAAACCAGCACTGAAGACAAACCACGCAGTGGGAGACCATCAACGGCGACAAAGGGGATTTTCAAAGAGGAGTCAGGTTTGGCGATGGCACGAATGCATCATCTGTGATGGAGAGTATGTTACGTAGTACCTTTGTACTGAGGAATGGTTACTCTACCAACACATACAGTTTGAACCACGTTGGTCAATTAATAAAAAGGAGATTTTTCATTCAGTCCTTGTATTTTTTCTTTGAGACTTTCTAGGAATTATTTTTTTTTTAAAAAGACGGTGAGATAGAGATTGAAAGAAGATAGTAAAGATGAATCATTCCACTAAATCAAATAATGTAAAAATGATGAATGATAATAAAAATACTGATTATTACTATGCTGGCTGACTAAATGAGAACTGGCTCTGATAGTGAAAGCCACACATGGAGGTAAACCAATCATAATTATTTCACAAACTAAGAAATGAATGAATCTGTTCAGAGACTTTGAGGAAAAGCTGGTCTAATGACTGGAAGTGACTGTACTTTGTGTGTGTTTAATGTACTCAAACAGTCAATATGGGTACAAAGATCACATAAAACTAACACCAAAATACATCAGTAAATTGTTGTAGACCTGTGTGTGTGCAGCCAGATTGGTTGTCCTGAACACTACCAGAAACGGCGATTCGAGGACTGAATGTAAAGAAGAGTTGGTTTCATTATTGTTAGAATTAATATTTACTTTATTGCGAAACAAAAACCTCACCACTTAATGGTATACTTTCAATAAAAGTCGGTCAGATTTTTGAGATTGTTATTGACCATTTAATTGGTTAAATTCACAATACTATAATTTAGCCAAAACCAGTGTGGAAATGTTGATGGAAGACGTTTTAAATGTTCTCATGGAACTAGGATCAAGACGTTTCCACATGTATCGTCAACTGTTTTTTTTTACATTTCAGGAAGAGACTAGTGCTGTTTTCTCTCCAAATAGGAATTGTGGGGGTGGCAATAATTTTGAAACCAGTGTTTTAAAAAATTGGACTTTTTTATTTAAATATTTGTGACTTCTGATGATATTATAAAAACTAGTGCAAATATGAAAAAACGTGCAAAATTATGAGGGGTGTTCAAGTCAAACCGGTACTTGCGATTGTACCGAATAACAGAACACAGTTAAGTAAAAACTAGCTTTATTTCTCTATATACAGTAATCCACTGCTACGCTAATGTGCTTCTCACTCGTGCTTGCATACCATCAATGTTAAAACCTTTTTCAATACGCCAGAGCATCTTGCCCGCCTGCTTCACGTCTCAAAATGCTGGCCTCCCAGGAACTTCTTTAATGGCCTAAATGTGAGGTCATGACTGTACGGGGGATGTGGCAATAACTCCCACCCGAGTTCCTGTAATGCGCAGGTGATGTTCGTGAATGACCCTAACCCAGATGTGGTTTCCATAAGTTGGTGACAAGTTATCCGATGATTTTCAAGCATCAGGCGTTCTACACGCTGATTGTTCGTGTGGCCTTCTGTATAAAGTTTGTACCATTCAAATGTTTTACTCTGGGTCTACTGAGGCTCATCACCATACTGTGCTTGAAATCTTCTGTAAATGGCAATCACTCTTACACCTTCAGTCCCAGTTTAACTTGAACATGTTTCATAGTTCTTTTTTTTTTTTTTACGTTTGGTGCGTAACATATAATGTATATTTATTTAAAGTTCTAAAAGGGGAAGATAACGTTATATTAAATGGTCAGTAAATTTGATTGTAGAAATAAATTATTGGGTAAAATGGGTGCAGGTGGTTAAGGTGTTGGACTGCTGACCAGGAGGCCCCCGGTTCGAGCCCTGACACCACTGCGTCACCACTGTTGGACCCGTGAACAAGGTTCTTCACCCCTAAGTGTTTAGATACAATTGGGCTTCGAGCTGGCAACCCGACCCCGTAAATAACTGCCACAGAAACTGTTGATGTATATCCGTCACCACGTAGACGGAACGTAGACAGAACCATCCATCCATCCATTGGGTAAAATACTGTAGGTCCAAGGGGAAAAAAAGAAAGGGCCTCAAGAGATGATTTCCCAAAAACACATTAACACCCCATTCCCTTAGTGTGCACGGAAAACACGATGGCTCTGTGACTGTTTGTTGCTTTTTCTGATTCACTTCCACTCCGTTAAGTAACATTTCCTTGTCTTCCTAAGATGATCTTTGAAAGAAAATCTGATAAACCTGTACACTTGGATGTGGCCTGTCTGTGTGCCTTGTAATTCATGTTACTCACCGCTCTATGTTGACACACAGATCTGCAAAACAGTCTTTTTAAGCATCAGATGTTTGACTTTAATCTTAGTTCCCTCTTGTGGTTATGAAGAAAACTGCAGGCAAAAAATACTAAGTGAAAAGGAGCAAACCCTGAAAAGGATTATGCTAAAAATGAAAAAAGAAAGACAGAAAGTATCAATGTTAAATTATTTTTTATTATTCTGTGTGCATGGAGTTTTCCAATGTCTTGGTGGGTTTCCTCCGGGTACCCTGGTTTCTTCCCACAATCCAAAAACATGCAGATTAGGCTAATTGGGGTTTCCAATATCCCTGTACCATGTGTGTGTGCTTGTGTGTCCTGCGATGGATTGTCACACCATCCAGGGTGTACCCCACCTCATGCACCGAGGACCCGGAATAGGCACCAGGCCTCCTGTGACCCTGTACAGGATAAGTGGTACACAGAATGAGTGAGTGAGTCAGAATAATAATAATAATAATCACTCACTCATCGTCTATTCCGGGAATCAAACCAGGACCCGACAGTGCTAACCACTACATCACTATGCCACCTAATAATAACAATAATATTAATTATAATCATCATTTATATTTATTATTATTATTCATAAACAACTGTGAATTTGTGGTCAGCAAATTCTAACATTTAAGCTATTTAAACATTTAAATTATTCTGAAATTTATGAAATTATATGAAATGGTGTGGGAGTGTATTTATAATGTTTTTCATATAAATGTTCTCCTCAGTCCGGGTAGTCTCGTTTTCTTGCACAGTCCACAGATGTACAGATTAGACTAATTGGTGGTTCTAAATTGCCCATAGTGTGTCTCCTGGGATAGGCTTCAGGCCCCCTGCAACCCTGTACAGGATAAGTGTAACTGCAATTTTTAAGAATGTTAGTTACAGTAAGCAACACAATCACATTTAAAAAATCTAAATGTGGAAGCAATATTAAAAAAAAAAAAAAAAAAAAATCATAAAAAATACACCTGATATCAGAATATGAAAGAATGCAGTTTATAAGTAAACATGTTGTCTAGACTGGTCAGGCAAAACAAATCAAATTAGCACTAGACTAAACAACAACAGGATGAGGGACCAGGATGAGATTTCTTTCTTTTTTTGTGGAACTGGAACAGAAACAGAAATATTTAGCTAGTAATCAGAGCTGATAATGTGCTTTTTGAAATATTTAACCACTATACATGTACATGATACATTTATTATTTTTTAAAATCACCTTTTAATTCAGCCAAACAGCTATAATCACTGAGGCATGGACTACACAAGGTCCCCGAAGGTGTGCTGTGGTTTCTGGCGCCTAGATGGTGGCATCAGATCTTTTAAGTCCAGTAAGTTGAGAGGTGGAGCCTCTATGAATCAGATTTGTTGGTCTAGCACATCCCAGAAATGCTCAATCAGACTGAGATCTGGGGAACATGAAACAATCCTGAACGGTTTTTACAGAACACATTATTCTGCTGGAGGCAGGTCACTGCCAAAAGTCGCCATGAAGGGGTGTACTTGGTCTGCTGCATTGTTTATGGAGGTGGTACGTATCAAAGCAACAACTGACTGCATAAGAACATTGTCCAAAACATCACACTGTCTCTATCAGCTTGCCTTTTTCTCTCTTCTCAAGGAAAAGGGAAGTGACAGACATCAGAACATGATTCACAATTAAAGCTGTGGGTTACTGACTGGAAGGTTGGAGGTTCAAACCCAAACACTGCCAAGCTGCCGGCGGGGGGGGGCATAAATAAAAATCACTAAAATAAAATCACTCTGCTGTAAGGTACATGTGACAAATAAATTAATCTTATAATGCTCCTCTACTTCTATTAGGCCATGGACGAGTTCTGATGCTAAGAGACAATCTGATCATTTTGCTTCATACACATTCACATTTCATACACATTTGAACCGCAGCACGGTGGTGTAGCGGTTAGCACTGACACATTGCACCTCCAGGGTCCGGGTTCGATTCACAGTCAGGCTTGATTCCCGTCTCTGTGTGCCCGGTGTTTGCTTGTTCTCCCCGTCCTTGGTGGGTTTACTCCAGTTTCCTTCCACAGTCCAAAGATATGCAGGTTAGGATAATCCCAAATTATCCGTATTGTGTGAATGTGTGTGCCCTGCGATGGATTGGCACCCTGTCATGGGCGTACCCTACCTTGTGCCCCAAGTCTTCTGGGATAGGCTCCAGGCTCCCCGCGACCCTGAATACAGAACTATAGACAGTGAATGAGTGTGAAGTTATGCTCGCACGGCCTTTGTAGGTGCTTTTGGTGGCTAACAGGGAACAATGTTAGAATAAGCACTCTGACAAGTTTAAAGCTTCACAGCAAGCCGCAATAGACCTTTCTATCAGAGTCAGTATTAACTTCTTCAGCAAGACGAGCTACAGTAGCTTTCTTTGGGATCAGATCCAACAGGCTAGGATCCTCACACATTAATGATCCTTGGACACTCATGACTTGGACCACTTTTGTTCGGTACAAACAGACTCGACCTGTAATTTGGAGATGCTCTGTCCAAGTTATCTGGCCATCACAACAGCTCTTATTAAATTCGCTCAAACCCTCCGGCCCTCCACTAGATCAACTTTAACTCTGGATTGTTACGGACTTGCTATTTTAACAAATCCTCTGTGAAAAGATATTTTCCATGTCTCCTAAATTCCATGTATTTCCAACAACATAATGTTTAAAAATAATTAACAGTTAATTAAGTGCACTTGTTTAACTTGCATATAAAAACCTGTTATCAACACATGTCCTCTGCTTGACTGCAAACAAACACTCGAACAAAATAACTTTAACAAAGCGAAGGATTGAATAGCTCAGAACCTTTATTTAGAGGGCAACAGGAGTTCAATATAAAACTTGTGGGTCTTTATGTTAACATTTTGAGCCAGTGGAAAGGAGAACATAATTGAGCAGACATCTTTCCCTTTTAAATGTGGCATGGCCCACTGTGTAACAACTCAAGCATTTAATGCTTTAACTTCCTTAAAAATAACCTCTTCTGAAATCCACCACCCATCTTTTGCCTTCCTCCTCATAATTCACAACTCATGCTCTCATTCCGAAGTCGTTTCTCCCCATCATCCTCAAAAGTTTTCCGTTCTCGCTACATCTTTGCAGTTTTTAAAAAGTAAACAAAAGCAAAATATCCTTCAAAAAATAAAATGGCGCGACCACAACTCATGTCTGGCTTTAACATTTACAGTATATATAAATACTTACATTAATATTTTACAGGAAAAACTAAATTTGGAGAAGGAAAAAAAAAAAAAAAAAAAGCTCTAAACAAAAGAAATAGGAAGAGGAAAACTTTGGAGGGGGGTCCAGGAAAGATTGTGTGTGTGCGTGTGTGTAAGCCAGTAACAAGACTGAAGGACGAGATTTAGACTGTTTTCCAGTATGAGATCAGTTAGCCCAGTAGGGGGAGCTGCTGTAGTTAGACTTGCCCTGGCTCTTCTGCATGCTGCTTGATTGACTGCGCTGCGCCTGCAAGGAAACAAATCACATACACAACATTACACTTTTGCCCGCAGAATGGATTTAGTTTCACAATTTTAGATATAAATTGCACTTCGACATCATTGCTAAGTTTTGATTAGCCTGTCAGTGTGTTGTCATTGCACAGACCAAGTGCATTTGTTCACACGTTGCATGGGCTTTCATTTCCTATTCTGGGTCAAACTGCTAACTCTTCATTATGCACTCATGTGGACTCATGAATATTCTTTTATGCTGCTAAATCAGGAATATCAGGTATCCAGAAAAATTGCAGCTCGAATTAACACATGCTGCTGAATGAATTGACAGTCAAAACAAAACAGTCCGGTCTTTAGGACCGTTATATAAACGGTTATCTATATACATATATCTATATATCTACACACACACACACACACACACACACACACACACACACACACACACACACACACACACACACACACACTCTCTTTTA
>JAQMYK010000039.1:25515287-25529301 GCA_030014345.1 Clarias buthupogon | reverse complement strand
CAGTAAGAGACGAGCACTAAGACCCAGCAGGGGAGACGATTACCCACAATTCCGCAGCACAAGAGAGAGAAAAACCGCTGGCTCAGTTGTGATCATGTGACGCTCAGAGTCAAAACAAGAAGCGCATGCGTGATACGTGATACGCGGTACTCGTACACCAAGACAACGCTCGTTTTTCAAGTCAAAATGTATTACAAATCTTTGCTCGTCTTGCGGAACACTCGTAAACCGCGTTACTCGTAATCCGAGGTTCCACTGTATATCTAATTGATAGCTAAATGATAGTATATCAATATTTCCTAACTTTGAGCTTTGATAGCAGCTAACAATCACCAGCAAGCTAATGTTAGCGTGGAGGAACGAGCACAAACTTCCATTCTTCCATTCCATATTGTTAATTATAAATAGTGTATATAATTTGTTTTGATGTATATGTGCTTTGCTAACCAGTTTAGCCCCGCCCCTAGTGGACACCATGCTGAAACACATCCATCATGAAATTTCTCTGATTTGGTGGACAAAATACGAAATTTAAGCACGTAAGCCAGTTTCATTTATTTGGTTTAAGAAGAATTCACTACAGCAGGTATGTAATTTTCACTGAAATTTTGCTTGTAGTATCACTGAACACTCGTCTTGATGAGTGCACAAAACGTTTTCTCCTGACTGTTGAGTAGATATAAGAGGAAACATTGCATCCTGTAGATAACTAATAACATCATATATAATATATATACTATATGAAATGTTAAAATAAATAATACATTTTTTTCCGTTATGTGCAACATCATTTTTCAAAGAGTGGTGTAGTGCTTTTAACCGAATTGGAAAATCTTTACTTCTAAGAAACGAAATCTAGACATTTTTCAATTTTTTTTTTTTTCGCAAATACTTTTAAAAAAAAGAACATAAATGCTCCAGGTGTACTTTGTCCAAACTGTATATTTTTCTCAATAAATATGTAGCTATAGATACACACATCAGTCATACAGGAGACTTTCTAAGTGCTTCAGCTGAGCAGAAAACTCAGGTTTGGTATGGAATACAGCAAACCTTCATACACATCAGTAAACAGCAACAAGTAAACAGCAGCTAACAAAAATACTGAAGTACCATGAACATATTGCAACATGAAGGTGCTTTTTCCCCCCTACCCGCATCAGAGATCCTTATTAAAACGTTGTGGGAGAAACAATAAAGTTATGGCGTGTCAAAGTAAATAAGTGCCATAGAACTGTCTGCGTCTGCATGTTTAAGTTCTGCCTGAGGAAATACGCAGGTATAGAAAAATATGTCTTCTTCCTTTTTGTCTTTGTTTTCTTCTTCCCAGCTTCACAAGTATTCACTCTGGTCCTCTTTGCTTGCATCAGTTTGAATCCCCCCTGTAAAGCAGTCTCACTCGCACGGCTTAGCCGTCTTCTCCAGAAGAGCCTTCATGTCCAGAAGTGCCTCCTTGAGAAACCGTGTTAGTTTGCTGGCATTCGTTTCTTCGCAGCTGTTGAAGGCAGTCACTGCAACATTGATGTGGTCGTCCATCGGGTTGTAGCAGACGCCATAACCGTCTGGTTCCATGGGGCCGAGACACATATAACAGTCCGTCTTTGAGCCGACCTGAAAAAGTCATGAGGGCATCATTACAACTTTAACATAATCATAATTGACATGAGTGCCGATGATGACGCTCTTTTGGCTGCACAAGTCACGGTTTAGCCATAGCGGACTGTCCGATCCGCATACAAAGTACACAGGTTTTTTTCCCTTTCAATTGCTCCCATTTTATGTAGGCTTGGGACCAGAAATAACCCTGAGGCTGGGTTTGGGTGTTGGCTGGGAATCGAACAAGAGGAGAAGCCTGTCAGTAAGCCACCAATGCACCATTTGTGTGATGTAAAGAATAAAATGGGTCTGGCAAAAGCTAAACTCACTAAACTGGGAATATGAGCAGTTAATTAAGCTTCCTACTGTATAACTGTGTACACTTTAGCACCATGGAGTTGCTAACTGAAGCAAAGAGTAGAGGGTAGCATCTGTGCTTTAAGGAAATGGAGAAACTTGTATGTAATAAGGATCATGACCACTCAATCACACAAATTTGCTCCAACAAAAAAGGGAGATGAAATTGGCCACTAATTAAAAAACAATTCTAATAATAATAGTCTAATAAGTATTAGTTACATTAGTGCTGTTTATTTACACTATACTGTATAATTGTGACCAGCCATTTCTAGGGATGTATGAAGCAACCTAAACATGGTTGAGGTCTTCACACAAAGAAATAAAGAAATAATAATAAAAAAATAAATAAATCACATACTTGGCTGGTGAAGAGGTTGAAATGCATGGCCACCGCATAGGACGTATCCATGAAGATGTCTGGGAGAGAAGTCAGATCCTCAATGCCTTGCATCTTCAGCCCCAGCAGGTGTCTGTCTATTGCCTGGCCGTGAATGGCCTAAGAAGGGACACATCGAGTTCCAGGTATTTGTGGTGAATTTATTGGTATGCAACATGTTTGTTTTTAGTCTATTATAAGCCTCTTACCATGCGAGTGTAATCTCGATGTGCATTAATGGCCTTCTCCAGAAGGGCCAGTTTCTCTGCATTCTGCCAAAGAGTTACACATATTTGTCAATTAATAGTAGAGTTTATTATAATGCAGCAAGTTAATACAGAAAATCAGTTCATATCAAGGTGGTAATTTATTGCGTATTACAGTTGATAACATAGAACTGTAAAGTTCTCAATTCAGAATAGTCAGAAAGTGTTGTTTATATTCATACATCATTGTTTCTATAGTATCAGCATGCACAGGGGCGAGTATGGAAGACACTCCGAGTAAACCCATTTAATTTTTGATATAGTAAACTTTTCAACAAGGAGAGAGCCAGGTAACATTTTGGAATTGTTGACCATTTCTGTTGGTGTAATAAGATGAATGAAACAGTTTGTGACATGGTGTTACAGGAAAATACACAGCCTGGCAAAAAAAAAAAAAAAAAAAAAACTTCACCACCTAAGAAAATAGTTAAAAGCCTTCTACCGCAGCTGATGACAAGTTATTTATCTCCATCTGATGCAGTGAGTAGCTTCTCATTTCTTAAACAACCATGTCAGAAGACATATCCTGTGATTGATGCAAAGATATCGCTCTGTTTCAATAAGTCAACTTATTGTCCTATAGCAAAGCAAAGACTAAGGAGATTTCTGAAAACTACTAAAACTGGATTAAGAACTGATTAAGAATGCATCATTAAAACCTGGAAAAATAGCAGTGAACCATCATCTACAAGGAAGAATTGTAGCTGTGAAAACATCTAGTATGATGGAAATCAAATCATAAAAAAAAAACAGTAGTATCTCATGGCTATGTTTAATGGTGAAAGAAAGAGGATTTCCACACACACAATTACGAAGAGATCTCAAGGAATTGAGACTAAACACTTGTGTAGCCTTAAGAAAACAGAAAACCACTTACAGTATCAGTGAGGCTAATCAGAAAAAGACTTCATGTTGCATGAGAGCATAAAGAACGGACTGTGGAGCAATGGGAAAAGGTCATGAGGTCTGATGAGAACATCAGGGTAAGAAGAGAGGCAGATGAGGTGATGCACCATCATCACTAGTGCGTACCGTACTGTAAGCCAGTGGAGGCAGTGTTATGTTCTGGGGTTGCTTCTGTTTGTCAGGTCTAGGTTCACCAAAGTTATGTGCACAAAAAATGAGGTCAGCTGATGACCTGAATTAATTTTTTTCTTCCCTGATGACAAAGACATTAATCCAAAATGACAATGCAAGGATTAATTGGGCTCAAACTGTGAAAGAGAGGTTCAGGGAGCATGAGACATAATTTTCACACATGGATTGTCCACTACAAAGTCCAGAACTTAACCGCATTAAAAATCTTTGAGATGGACCTCCGAGTAGTAGCGCAGTGGTAAAGCGTTCGCCCTATCATCTGGAGATCGCGAGTTCGATTCCCGGGTGATGCTGTAACCTCTCACAGCCGGAGGTCTAGAAAGATCTGATTGGCTGAGCTCTCTCAGAGGGGAGGGATGAGAGGAACTTAAGCCTCCCACATTAATCACGGCTCGACAGCCAATCAGGGGCGTCTGTGAGCTCACGCAAGCGGAAGGAGAGGATAGCGCTGGCCTCTGAGTGTGTTACGCCGCCTCCAACGGTGCATGAGCGAGCAGTTCAAAAAGATGCGGTCGGCTGGCGTCATGTGGTTCGGAGGAAACGCGTGACAGGCTTCGGCCCTCCCGACTGAGTGGTAGTAGTAGCCTTAACGTGGGAGCCCCCTAGTGACGGGGAGGAATTGGACACGACTAAATTAGGGAAAAATCAGGAGGAAAAAAAATCAGGTGGGGAAGGCTTTTCTCAGGGGTCCGACTCTCCCATAAGCAATAGAAGATCTTGGAGAGTCTCTGAACAGACTCTGTACATGTTATGATAGTGCATCAGCTTATTAAAACAATATGAAATGCATTCACAGTGACAATCAACACAAAAGTCGGTTTTATGACATATTTCTGTGCGGCACTTTTGGCTAGGCAGTGTAATTCATTTAAAGAGGATAGTAGTAAGTCTACTTATTGCCAGGCTGCATCATAGCACTAGATCACAGATTGTTCTACATCATCATGCTGTCGTGTTTATTCCATACTTTAACACAATTACTGCAGAACAAAAAGGCACTGACTGGTATTTGGTTACGGAAAAATATAAATCAAGCATGAAAGATTTTGCATTAAAAGACAATAATTTGCACAAATCAAATCCGAAAGTTACAAACCAAATATACTAAGACAAAAAAACTTTTGCCTGTTCTTTTTAAATCCTAATAGTTGAACAAGTACATTACAAATATGTCTTTCAGTGCTCGTTGTACAGCTTACTTTCAATCGATTGTAGATTTAAAAAAGTGCATATTGCTTGGTGTAAATCATATGTATATATATATTTTTTAAAATGTGCATAAAACCTGACAAAATATTAAACCGAAACTAGAAGTACTGCTTGGCTTGGGTTAGAAGTTATAGAAGGCATGTAATATCCCAAGCATCCAGCATGCTCTGCCTGACCTGTTTAGACTCGTCATCCATGGCTTGCACGAATTTCAGTGACTCGGTGGAGGTGGAGCGGATGGCCTCTGTTCTGCCCAGTTTAAACATGCGCAGGGAGGCGCTCTCACATGTGGAACAGCAAACTTTGTAGAACCTAATGCGGCGACAAACCAAAAAGGGTTCAACACAATGATTTTGAAATGTGCACTAAATGGCACTAGCTGACATTTCGATTCTTATTTGTTTTGTTAATC
This sequence comes from Clarias buthupogon, assembly GCA_030014345.1. Classification (NCBI taxonomy): domain Eukaryota; kingdom Metazoa; phylum Chordata; class Actinopteri; order Siluriformes; family Clariidae; genus Clarias; species Clarias buthupogon. Next base: position 25,523,984 of record JAQMYK010000039.1, on the reverse strand, counting down.
ATACAACGATTGAAGCAAACACCCACTAAAATGTCTATCATTTCAACAATGTCATGTTACTTTCTTTAAGCAGGTGGCACCCTGACACACCTGTAATACGCCAGCTGGAGAGCCATTTGGATGAAGGCGTCTGGACTCGTTTTGCATGACTTGAGGTATTTCCTCCCATATTGAGAGAAGTTGAGCACCCGCACGTCCAGGTCATGCACCATTCTGCGGAATAGGTCGAACTCCAATTACAACACATGAATGATTTATTGGGAAATGACAGGACTGCTTCATGCGCAGCACAAACACAGTACAAAGCAAATGGCATGAGGAAAAGCACTCACATGTTCATGTTCTGTTTGGCTTTCTCGATGTCCTTTTTGATTTCAGGTGTGATGTTAAAGCGCAGCTTCTCTGGCATGGGGAGGGGAATCATAGGAGTTCGCACCATCTCGGTTTTCTTCCTGTTACAAACCAAAGTAAAGATGTTATTAAAACTAATAAAACTATAAAACTAGATTACAGCTTGCATTACAGTTAATACAAGCACCCCATAAGACCTCTGGGATCTAGAGCAACAGCTGGGAAACGTCACTTATGTAAACATGATCACCAAGTCTCTTCCTGTGTTGCACCAAATTGCACTACGGAAATCATTCTAAAATGTCCACAGATTTAACCGCTACTAGGCTTTTTGTTCAAGTTTTGTTCATGGTTATGGATTACAGAAAGTCACTCTGTGCTTTAAACCACATTAGAAAGTATGTGGAATATTATTTAAGAACTGTTTAGTTTTTTCTATAATTATTGAAAAGATATTGGAGTAAAAATGATCATAGCTCCAGTGCCAGACTTACACAGTTAATATTGGACACCAAACATTTCACAACTTATTATTTAGATTGCATGTGGAAAAGTTTGTGCACAAATCTTGAGAGAGTCAATTATTTTTAGTTTTAAGATCGCTGGTTCGATTCCCGGGTGATGCTGTAATTGGCCGAGCTCTCTCAGCGGGGAGGGATGAGAGGTATTTAGTGCTCCCTAGGTATGACTAGATTGGGGAGAAATTACAAATAATGTTGTCGCCTTGCACCTCCAGGGTCCGGGTTCGATTCTCGGCCAGTGTGCATGTTCCCCCATGCTTGGTCGGTTTCCTCCTGGGTTTCCTCCCACAGTAAAAAGATGTGCACATTAGGATAACTGGCATTCCCGAATTGTCCTATAGTGTGTGTGTGAGTCGTGTACCCCGGCCAGGTTCGATTCCCTTCTCTGTGTGCATGGAGTTTGCATGTTCTCCCCGTGCTTAGTGGGTTTCCTCCGAGTACTCTGGTTTCCTCCCACAGACCAAAGACGTGCAGGTTAGGCTAATTAACATTCCCAAATTGCCCAGACTGAGACAGATTGGCACCCTATTCAGGGTGTACCCCGCCTTGTGCCTTAAGTCTCCTTGGATAGGCTCCAATTTTCAATTGTATCTTTAGGTACTTTTTCCCATGTCTTTCATTTGATCTACATCATTTCATTTAATATGAAGAAATAAGGGGTGGCTCAAGACTTTTGCACAGTACTGTACCAACATATAATCATACCAGAATTGGATTCTGACTCACATGTATTCCACCACATGGTCCACTAGGAACACAATGGGAGGTCCTTCAGCAGGAGCGTGCTCGTACGTTAGTCCACATGATCCATCCTCGCCCACTATAAACTACGAAGTCAAACAAGACAGCTAGAACTGTATACACGGCCACACTAATGATGTGGTTTTAGAATTTAAGTGTTCAAATAAAGCAGTGTTCTATGATGTTTATACAGATGCCATGATTTTTCTTGACCAATGAGCAGCTAATTCAACACGTATATAAAATGATTGACTTTTACATGTAGATCTTTTCATTACCAGATTACTAAAGTATACATGTCACTAAATTGGATTGTTTTAAATCAGGTTATTTTGAATCAGATTTTTTTTCTATGTGTAAACGCATACAGCCAAGTGTATGTGTATCCAGGCAGACCTACGGTGCATGTGTCTGAAATCCATCACCTGTAGTGTTTTGTCAAACCAGCGGTTCCCACTGTTCCAGCGGCTTCCCCCTCCATGCAGCATCTGTGCAGCCACTTTACTGTAGTAGAGCTCGTCCGATACGCGTGGCATCGGGGCATCCAGGCACACTAAGAAGATGCTCTTCTGGATCGCCCGTACTGACTCTTTATTTGTTTTGTCTGCAGAACAAACACCAGCAAGACACCGTCAATCCCATTCCGCACATGCAAACAGTGAATCAAGCCAGGTTGGTTGAGCAGAGTAGGTATAGATCACCCTTGATGAGGTTGTTGTAGGCTTTGCCCCAGGTGTTGCGGTGGTTGGAAGAGAGTATACCAATAGGCTCTTTATTGGTCTGTAAAGATGAGTTCCAGATCTTCTCCAACTGCATGTAGAGCTGATCGACCGTCAGTGGCGTGCCGTCGCTATTGTATACGTCCAGAACAAAAAACTTGAAAGCAGACATAGAAGGAGAGTGTAAGTGAGAGACATTTACACAATATTTGATCTGTGATTACACTTGGGTCGCCATTTATGCAGAAGGTTACCTGAAAATTGTGAACCACCGTGATGTGAGTTGGTGCCGTCTTTCCAATGGCGTGGTTCACCACAGTGTCTTTCTTCGGTCCTGGTATTCGACATGAGGACAGCACCTGGTAATACTGGTCCATGCACAATGGCTTTCCTCCCAAATACTCAACTGATAGTGTTTCACTGTAAAGAGAGGCATGCAACTGGGAACCAGAGTCTGAAGTATTGTAGCCTTCTCGGGTCTCCAGGCTCAGACATTTAAGACTCACCTGTCAAGCATTTGTTTGAAGTCCAAAACTCCAGCAATCAGTTTGGCAGCAAACCTGCATCGGCAAAAGAGACAATGGTCTCAAGTTATATATTTTTATAGTCTAGTAGTCGCAGAGAGTGTGTTGGGAAAAAAAAATACTGGACTCAGAACCATCAGAGTCCACTGTTTAAAATGTTTAAGAACACTAAAAAAATTATGCCTCTAAGGTATCAGGCCATGCAAATCGGGTGTTAGTGGAACAAGTTGTTATGGAATTTCTTGTGAATGAAGGCGTAAAAAGTAACTGGCATTTTTACAGTAGCTTGGATCCCACTGCAGTCATTCCCGTAAACATTTAACAAGTGAAACGCCTGGTCACCAAATGCAGAAGAGACGCATAGGTCTGTGAGAACTGTACACACAATCATTCATTTGCACATTATGGGAATTCGGCTGGGAGTTATTGACACATCCTCCGTACAGTCCTGACCTTACTCCAAGCCATTTCAACATGTTTGGTCCAATAAAGGAGTTCCTGGCAGGACACCAATCATAGCAGGGAGTCTGTTATGAGCTCCAACATACTGAGAAAACCTTTTACCTTGATGGTATCCAAGCACTATTGATAGAATAAGTGCATTAGTGTAGCAGGAGATAATAGTGGATGGATGTTTGACTTGAACATCCATCATAAAGCATAAATTGGTCATTTATATGTAAGGATATGGGACCATATTTATCAAGTTTCATCAATATTTATGCATGAAAAGTTGCTTGTATTCAAATACAGTTTATATGCATTTTAAGTAAATCTTATCTCCATGTTTAGATAATGCAAATAACCTATACTGTATATAAATGTTTATAGCCTGGTTTTCCTGCCTACAACCTGCCTACAGTTTGCACTATTTAATGAAGCCACAAGATGGCAAATTAATGTCATGCAATCATAGCGTGTCTTAACGAGCTACTTGGAGATGTTGAATTAATAATGGAATACCAATTTAATTCAAGAAAATATTCATAGAACAAATAAAGACCTTCAAATATGTTAATATTACTACTAAAGTAAACATGCCCAACATTCCAATTTGGCTCATATCCTAACATTAGAATTTATATCAATCTATCGGAATATCTTTGACCGTGCTCAACGTAGCTTTCGATCAGGTTTAAACCTGTGGTCCATGTAACTATTGCTCTTAGAAGCATGTGTTACTTGTGTGCAACACAGCTCAAAGGACAAGGTACATGGGGAGTGAACAAATTTAGCGGTAAGTCTAAACAGGGGACATGACTGAAGGGTAAGTCCACTGGCTTTGTCCATACACTGATTGGGCTCATAGTGGAAGCAAAGTGTGCTTAAAATAGTATCATGAAAAGGAGACGTGTGTGTGAGTAAAAGGTCAATGTGCAACTTAACACTGCAGATGTCAATAACATCCAGCAATAAATGTCAGAGCATTGTGCTGAGCGATAAATATAAATCATTTTTATGTTAGTTTAATGTGTGGACAGAATTACATTTGTAAATGAATTTCTGCATTTTATTTCATTGTACTGTAATCTCAATTTTATTAAATTCTGTTATATGCCATCAACACTTTTAAAAGGGGGCCTGTTATGCAAAATTAACTTTTTTTTCCTTTCTAGACGTTGATGAAAATATTTTCCCTACTGTGTGTCCATTGTTCATTTTTGTATTGTACAGGGCTTAAACAAGCAAACCAGATTTCCCCCTTATTGTGACCTCATATAGCAATAGGAGACCCTGCTCCGGCTCAATGCTCAGCTCCACCCTGCTCCCTTAAACTCCACCCAGCCTTGCAGTTCTCGGGTACCCCTTTCCCCCAAGCCAGTTCCAGAGCTAGTTCCCAATTTTGAACCAGTTCTTTCTTTTTAAACAGCCAAAGCACTGGCCTATCAGACAGAAAAACCTGCTCCATGGCGGCACCAACAGTTTGGTGGGCTAGAACAGAACAAAGCACAGCTTACCTCAGGGGCTTGTGATTTCTGTAGCGATTTCTGGATAATAGAAATGTACCTTTTACCCCTGCACTTTACCCCTGCGCCACTCGGGGGTCATTGTGTGCCATTTACATTCAATTCTACTCTACTATTGTTTGTTCTCGTTTTTGCTCCTATTTTAAAATCTTTTAAATTAGAATATATAAGCTTTATATTTATTTATTCTAATAGGCAAATTAATTTACAAGGGATTTTATTCCTTATTTTACCTCTTATGTTAGCTAGTCATGTCTTAATAATTTTAAAATACTAATACTACAGAAAAAAACACAATCAGTAAGGGATATTTTTAATCTTAGTAGCGACATGTCTGATACAATGCTGTGATGCTTTGTACCTCATCTGTCCCTGGCGGTCCTGGAAGTGCATCTGAGGCAGAACCACGCCAGGGCTGGTGTACACCGGACTTGGCATACGAGAGTCCAGGTACTCTGACTGCATCCACCAATCAGAGAGCTGCATCAAACAGTCAACATCACAATTTATCAGTAATTTAAATGAAAAAAATATTTCACTCATAATTGGTGGCTTGTAAGGGATAATTTGGCTGAAAAAGATCAATCCAATCTGGCAACCCTGACACAGCTACTTTACGTACCCAGTTCTCAGTTTTGCGTGCTCGTCTCTCGAGTCCTTTTTGCAGCCTTTCCCCGACCCCACCAGAGGATTGGAACTCAGCCATCAGCTGGCGTGTGTGGCTCATCTCCTCCTCAGACACGAGTGGTTCGAGTACTGCCAGATAACGTTCACAGGTCTGTCTGAGCGGTGGCACAGGCAGCTTGGGCAGACCATCCTGATGAGCCTGAGAATGATCACGGATCTGCACGACTACCACTGGCCTTGCTAAGAGCGTAGGCACAGCCCTTGACTGTGGGGGGAAAAAATAAACACACACACACTTCATATTAATTACTCTTAATTTCAGTTTTAGACATGCAGCCCAACATGACAAGTTCCTGACTTCCTATAACAACATGGTCAAAGTGTTTTATTCGTCTCAAACAACAATTCCAATTCCAAGCTTTGGAATCCCCTTATTAAAAAATTCCTCATCAGGAAGTGACTTTTCGTCCTCGTAGGGCTGCCTTTAGGGGATCAAACAGGTAAAAGTCGACAGTGTGGGTAGAAGTGTGCGGACGTGCTTCGTCATGCAAGATCACAACACACTTAGACTTCAGCTCTTCAATAAGCGTCTCACTGGAAGGAGTACTGTGGATTGTTGAAGCCTTTTCCAGATAATGTTCCAATACTGGACCTTGAGAATCCCAGAAAACTGTAAGCATCAATGTTCCATCTGCTGGTTGATTTTTTTTACTTTTTTCTTTGTTGGTGATTGAGGACTTTTTCGTTCCGTACTTTTGTGCCATTTACTCTCAGGCTGGTAGTGATGGATCCATGTAACGTCACCAGTAATGAATCTCTTTAAGAAACTTTCACTTTCCTTAGAGTATCGGTCCAAATTCTGTTTGCAGATATCCAAATGATTCTGTATATTTTCTTCCGTGAGTTGTTTCTTGCACCGGTACACCCTCAGACCACAAAACACACGGTCTTTTTCACAAGTGGGGCGTCCATTTTTGCTCACACACCGCAGTTCCAAATAAACTGATGTAACATATGCAAACTGGAGAGACAGTTGCCTTGAACTTGATAAGAGAGTGCGGCCAACAGTTTAAATAGAACCCTAGTGCGGATAATTTTCGACTCACCCTTTAATGTTTAATGTTTTAATGTTTAGTGTCATGGAATATCCATAAAACAAGTTTTCTGTCATAAATTATATTACAGCAGTTATAAATAGTTTCTTCCTCACCAGCCTCACTTTTATTTGTTCAATTAGACAAAACCATACAGCGTCTCGTGTCAAAGAGAAATCGAAAATAAGTCCCCATTCCTAATAACTGCCTGACTGAATAAACATACTGTATGCTCATAAAAAAAACAAAAAAACAAAGCTAACCAGTTGTATAACATATTTACCCATATTACACACACCTTGTCTAAGGCGCTCGACAGAAATGATAAATGTATTACATTCTGGCCCCGCAGGAAAAAAAGGGACACACACCAGGGACACACACCACCCAGCTCACTGTCTGCTTATGCACAAGTGCACAACACGCAACCTCAGACACCTCAGACCGGCCAGTATATAATCACACAAAAAGCACGTTTTCATAACAGCTTCTTTCCAGCCCCAGTCAGACTGATGGTGAATGACAGCATGTCTGCCTCACCCCTGTAAGGCTTTATCTCTGTCTGACAGACACCTGCTGCTATAATTGGTGTACATGTGTCTGGCTTTTATATCTGTCATACTGTATAGAGACCAGCTTCTATAATCGGTGTACATGTGTCTGGTTTTTATCTCTGTCGTATCGAGCTGCTGCTATAATCAGCGGACATGTATCGGGTATAAAGAGACCTGTGTTACTATTCTTCACCTCATTTATTGTCAATGAAGAGCAATATAAAATCTGTAGAAGCACAATAATTCCATATGTGGTAAATAATACAAAAAATAAATAAACAAATAAATGAATCCAATGTCCCCTGTTCTGTACAAATAGCAAATAAAATCTCCTGAACTTTTTATTTTGAAATGCCAGGTATCCAGGTCATGTGTGAAAATGATGCCACATGATTGCTAAAACCACACTCACAATTTAAGTCCTGGAATATGCCTGTGCCATCAGGGGGAAAAAATTACAAATCCATTGGAAAGGTCATTCGCTACATTCAAGTCATCAACTGACTTCATTTTATCGCCACATAACGTTGCCGAGCCTAGACCTGAGCAACTGAAGCAGCCCCTGATCATAACACTGGAATAGGGCCAGGGGTAGCTCAGTGGTTAAGGCATTGGACTACGGTTCGGAAGATCCCAGGTTCAAACCCCACAACCACCAAGTTGCCACTGTTGGGCCCTTGAGCAAGGCCCTTAACCCTCAGATGTGTAATGAGATTTTTTTTAAAAAAGTAAGTCGCTCTGGATAAGAGCGTCTGCCAAATGGCTAAATGTAAATGTAAATAACACAGCCTCCAGAGGCTTGTACCATGGCCACTGTGAATGATGTGTGCATTACCTCATGCACTTCCCTTCTTACCCTGATGCACCATCACTCAGGAATATTGTTAATCAGGACTCATCAGACCACATGACATTTTCCCCCCATCGATCCAATAGAAAGTCTTTATGTTCCCTTGCAAACTCATGCCTTTTTTCTAATGAGTCTCACTATCAAGTGGTTTTCTTACGACCATACAGCCGATTAGTCCAAATCAAATGAGTTCTCATCACATTGTGTGCGTATGGAGACGCTCTTACTTTAACTGTTGAACATTTTTTAGCTCTGATTTATACCATTGTTTCCTTACAATGCAACTTCACCAAGCGTTTAAGTGATCTCCAACCAGCTTCGGATGGGTCTTAACCCAATTTTCAATACTTTTCTTTGCTTGATGCAGGCCGAAAATGTTACCCTTCTGAAATAGGGTAGCAGAACTACGGTCCGAGCTGCTATTACAGAAAATTAAACACCTTCTTATTAATCAGTAATGAGAACTCAACGGCTCTGTGGAATAACATGATTTTCAGGACTGGTTAACAAATCCTAAACTTCAGCATTGGGAAACTCTAGGTCAGTGTTTTTCAACCACTGTGCCGCGGTACACTAGTGTGCCGTGAGAGGTCGTCAGGTGTGCCGTGGGAAATTATACAATGTCACCTAATTGGTCTAAAACATCTTTTAAAACTAATAAGTCTGCGAATTATATGCCATTGTCGAGTGTCCCGCGCTGTCTACACCGGCAGAGTAATCATGTCATACTCTTCCATATCAATAGGTGG
>JAQMYK010000039.1:25500439-25511783 GCA_030014345.1 Clarias buthupogon | reverse complement strand
GTAGCGAATATGATTTAAAATGTAGTGAAGTACAATACTTTAAACAAAACATACTTAAGTAAAAGTAAAATGACAGATTTTAAAAACTACTTTCAAAAGTAGAAGTACACAAAAAAATCTACTCAATTACAGTAATGCGAGTAAATGTAATTCATTACTTTCCACCTCTGATGCATATTTAAAATAAATTAAATGTATAGCTCAGGGGCAAACCTAAGCCTAAGAAGCAACAAAGTGTTTAAACAGAGTTTATATATAAGATCACACTGATTGATCTTAATCATAGCTGAGAATTTTAGTGTTAGAAAATCAGATCTCTCACACACACACACACACACTTGAGCCTGGTCCATGGTTGCTGTTGTTACAGGTCACACACACACACACACACACACACAGTGATATTCTGGTGCTTGTCATGGTAGTGGTGTCGGGGTGAATGGTTCCCGGGACTCACCGCAGCTCTCGCCAGGACACTCAGCATGGTTCGAGCTCCGTCACTCCGTCCAGCTCCGGCTTTAAAGGGCGCAACAAAGTCGCGGTGACATTCTGCTGTCCAAGGACGAGCTACAGTTGTTGTCAAACTTCTCCGCGTCTCCGCCCTCAGCCAGCGCGCGCGCGCGCACAGCTACCACATTGGGGTATTACTTCCGGTCACCCCTCCCACCTCCTTTAATATTTTTATTTACATTAAGATTGTGGGACACCACTAAGGCGCAAATCGATGCAAATCTGGCAACCCGTTTTTTTACCCGCTTATTTTTGTTCCAACAGCTATTTTCTGCCTCCTGTATCTTTAACCTGAACCTTACAGAAGATGTCTCCTCTATTCCGAATCCGAAAATCCCAAACTGTATTCGGATTTTGGCTGTTTTTCACTGACACGCACAAATTTCATGGTTCAATAAATCCAAGCGCCCTTGACTGACTCATTCCTCTATCCCTCTAACGCAGCGACTCAACAGTACCACCTAGTGGCAGATAAATGACGTCATCTTTTTTCTTTCTTTTTTCGTCCTGGTTTACAGGACAAAGCTGGAGTGATGCACAAGTATCATGGTGACTCACTCTCTTATCCTGTATACAGGGTCACAGGGGGCCTGGAGCCTATCCTAGGGCCAATCCATCTCAGGGCACACACACACACACACACACACATATACACACACACACACACACACACCAGGGCCGCCCCAAGCCTGTATGGGGCCCTAAGCAGAATGTTATTTCCGGTCCCCTCTGTGCCCCCAATGCGATTATTGTCAATGCTTCATTATTCACACGGTATAAATCTAACAGCTGGTTGTGCCCCACCTCCAAAATATGTCAACAGTGCTCCTAGGGAAGTTTCATAAAAGTATAGTTGATGGAACAGAATGCAATTTTAAACAACATTAATTATTAAACACAGCAGCAAGCCATCTGTACACATAAAACAACAACTCTTAATCTGTAACTAGCTAATTGAAGCATAATGATATTGGAATATACTGTAATAGCAAAGAGGCCAAAGGTAGGCTAATGTAACTAATGTTGATCTGTTATCAGAAACAAGTTTATGAAACAGAGGCTTATTTTTATTTCAAATATATATATATACCCAGAAATTTACTTTTTACACAGACAACAAAAACTTAAATCTAAAACTATCTTAGTAATTTGTTATATTTTAATATATTAAGATGTCAAGTCTATTTAAGGATGTTAAATTTCAAACATGAACTTTCCTAAAACAAAAAGAGAGGCTACCTAGGCTGTTTTTACAAATGCCATACATGTAAATGTAACAGCAAGGAAAACTCACTACGTTCATTAATTCATTAATTCGTTCATCTAGTATACCACTTCTCGTGTACAGGGTCGCAGGGGGCCTGGAGCTTATCCCAGGTGACTTTGGGCACAAGAAGGGGTACACCCTGGACCGACTGAAGTGTGTAAATAATCTGAGAAGAATTGGGAGAAAGTGCTGTGGTCAGATGAGACCACAGAGATGGAGCCCCAGTCATGTATTGTAAAATCTTGAATGAGAATTTCCTGAAGATGGGCTGTGGATGGATCTTCCAGCATAAAAATGACTTAAAGCACATTGTCAAGGCAACAAAGAAGTGGCTCAATAAGAAGCACATTACCGTCATGGAGACCTCTTGAGATCTGTAAAGAATAGTGGACCAAAATCCCTCCTGAGATGTGTGCAAACCTGGTCACCTACAACTACAAGAAATGTCTTACAGTACCTCTGTGCTTGCCAATAAGGTCCTATCCACTAAGTCATGTTTTGCCTGGAGATCAAATATTTATTTTACTCATTGAAATGCAACTTAATTTATAACCTTTGTACAGAATAATGTGCTTTCTGGATTTTTGGTTGATATTCTGTCTCTATCCTTTAAAATAAATGTATGATAAAAAAAATTATAGACCCTTCATTTCTTTGTAAGTGGGCAAACTCATAAAACCTACAGCGGATTAACGTAATTACTTTGTTTGTAAAAGTGAGAGTGCCTACTTCTTTTTAGATTTCCAGAAGCTTATAATAAATCCTTTGCCTTTCTAGGCGCTTATGGTGAGGTTGTTGTCAGACCACAGTGCTGCTAGACTGTGGATCACCTCCCTGTAGGCCAACTCCTTAGTGTTGCTGATGTCACCTACCATTATGGAATCAACTACATAATTCATGATGATGTTGCAGTTTTGCAGAGGCACACAGTCATGGGTAAGCAAAGAGAAGAGCAGTGGACTCAGCACACAACCATGTGGGACACCAGTGTTCAGAATGATGGTAGAGGACATTCATGTGTGTGAAACAGGTGTGCAGGCATTCAGACTGAAGTAAAATACTCAGACACTGGTTTGATGGTTTTGTCTTTAGCCATGAAGACAGTTGCCTGGGACAATGACAGGTTGAAGATAAAGTAAAGACAGTTTGTCAGCACATGCCCTGAGCACACACCCGGGTAAGCCAGCAGGAACAGCAGCCTTACTTACATACACTCTAGAGTGGAGAGCTTGAGGGGAAAGTCGAGAGTTGAAAGGTCACCATTTGCAATGTGCTACCTGCTGCCCTGGTTAAAGTGAATGTAGTGAGTCTGAGCTCATGAGGGAGAAAAGCATTGGGAGATCAGCGATAGTCAGGAATAAATGAATTAATAATAACAATAATAATAATATATTAATACATCAATATATTAATATATATTAAAGTATATTAATACAAAAGTGCTTTTAATAAATTAAGGTTTTAAAATATTATAAAAAGCAAACCAGACCAGAAGCACCAGTCACTTATTTTCGAAGTATGGTTTAAAAAAATGAAAAATATTGTGCTTGTAACATCATACAGGTGTTCTGTAGCTCTTCCTTGGATCACTTTTGATAGGTCCTGACCACTGGAGACCAGGAACATCTCACAAGAGCTGCGGTTTTGGAGTTGCTCTGACCCTGTTTTCCAGCCATTATAATGTGGCCCTTCTCCCAGCAGCTACAGTTTCAATATCTCGTTACAGTGGTGGTTGGAAGTGGGTGGGGGTGAACCTTTTTTCCTAAGGTTGATGTGACTTTGACAAGGGCCAAATGATGGCTAGACGATTGGATCAGAGTTGTTTTTGACCTGTGTTTTCTAACACCTGTCTATCGAAACCAGCATTAACCTTTTCCTCAGCTTGAGCTACAGTAGCTCTTCTATTGGATCAGACTACATCACTCCCCGCGTGCATCACTGAGCCTTGGCCACTCATCGCCCTGTCACCAGGTCACCGGTTTTCCTTCCTTGGAATCACTTTTTATAGCTCTTGACCAATGGAGACCAGGAACATCCCACAAGAGCTGCAGTTTTGGAGTTGGTCTGACCTAGTTGTCTAGCCTTGGCTCACTGGTGCACATGGGGGGGGTGAAGGTTGACCTTATATGGAGGGGGGCGGGGCTTTGTCTATTTAATATTAGGCAGGTGGTCATAATGTTATGGTTGCTCGGTGTATGTGTGTACAGTTTACCTGAATGAACATCACAGGCATAAAGAAACTTCTTTAAACTTTTATGAGATGTATTTAAGGTATAAGATTTTTCAAATTAAACATTTCAGAATTATAATGTTAGTGTATAATGATATTAAGCATGTTTTTTAAATCACAGTTAGCAGCATAGACAGAAATAAATTATAGTAGTGCCGTAATGTAACATATAAAATTAAGTAAATAACAAAAAAATCCAAGTAAAAGTGTATTTGTAGGCAACGGGTTGAGGGAATAATTAAATGCGGTCTGTTGTGGAAACCTGCAGCCACGTCATCAAAACGCGTCATCCGTCATCTTCACGCGACTGTCAGCGCGCTCACATGGCTCCTCACTTGTGTTTATACTGAATAGGATTTCTCAAATGACCGATCGACATGCTTTCTTGCACATCGTTTGTTCCAGTTTAATGAAAATCGTGTGTTTTCCGGAGCTGTGGGTCTTCTACTGATCCAGAAGATTATCTGGATGTGTTGGAGTTACAGAAGAGCTGAGTGTTTGCAATGGCTCTGTTCATGATTAACAGGTACGAGGTGATTGAAACTGAATCCCTGACTTGTTTACAGGGTTAATGTAAGTTTGGAGAGAGATTTACCTTGATGCATATCAACATGCAGCTTATACTTATTTCATATTACATAATTGTTATTTCAGCTGTCTTTCTACTGTATATATTATATTGCTGGAAATTCATATAAAATGTCTATTAATAAACCAAAACACCAGTCAAACAACACCAGATCTCACATACTTACCTTGTCATAAATACTACGAAGGGCGTTCTAGTCAATCATGGAATTTAGATTGTGCAGAATAACAGAACACAGTTATAAGAGTAAAGACTCACTTTATTTCTCTATAATCCCCTGCAACATCCCAGTATGTTAATAGTGCTTGGACTCCATCAAGGTAGAAAGTTTTCTCAGTACGCCGGAGCCATGAGCCGACTGCCTGTTAAAACTCATTTACAGTAATTGCCCAGACATGTGGAAATGGCTTGGAGAATGGTCAGAACTGTACGAGGGATGTCGTAATAACTCCCAAATGAGGGAATGGTGAATAAATAAATATTATATATACAAGGTAATATCAAAAAGTTTTGAGACTAGTTTTGTAACACGCCAGCAGATGGCAGCACAAGGCTCCACGCACAGTAACAGGCAGCAACAACCTTCATAAGTCAGTGTGTCAAAAGACATCATCCCGTGTACACCGGGAGCTGTGGAACCGGTGCTTTTTCGTTACCATGTCGGCTATTTCATCATGGACAGCAAGTTAGAACAAAGTGAAATTTTGTGTGAAACTGGGCAACACATGATTTGACATGATTTACAGCAATGCTGTAATGATTCGTTTGATGTGTTTTGAGTGGCACCTGCGCTTCAACAGTGGGAGAACGTCACCGGAAGATGACCAGAGCTCAGGAAGATCTTCAACAAGCTCAGCCCCCGAAAATGTCGAAACCTTTCGGCAGCTTGTGCATGATGATCATCTGAAAACAATCCACAACATTGCTGTCATTGTCGGTGTGTCATACGGAACAGTCCAGGCAATCCTTACATGTGATTTCAAAATGTGTGATTTGAACATATGTGTTTATGATGTCTGCATTATAATGTACAAAATCATTTAATATTTTAATTAAATGATTTGCATGAAAATAGAAAGGAGCAATCATGACTAATTTAACCAGAAGAACTCTGGCATATTCTCCAGCACGCTCAGTAAAACCTAACAGCTGTCTTACTTATGAAATAGGCACACATCTGTATCTATCGCTACTGATTCTTTCCAAGCAAAATGTTTTCACACCAAATACGGACTGTGTTTATTTTCTTACTTTTTAGTGACCTTTATAGAAGTTTGAAATTCGAAATAGTTTTTATGACAGGATACAGTGAGATTTGGTGTTCCCTGGTCATTATTTTCATATATTGCACATTAAATCATTTAGAATGTCCCTTCCAGTGCTCTTATGTATCGCTTCCTTTCTATGTAATAAAACTTTAGTCATGTGATCACCCTGATAGGTGAATAAAGAATGAGTTTTCATGACACTTTCGGCACTTAAGCATCCATCTGTTCTCCTGCAGATATCTTGGAGAGGAGGAAGAGGAAAGTAAATCAAATGGAGCGTCAAGGTCCAAAGCCTTGCTCAGCAAGCTCCAGGAACGTGCCAAGACAAGAGAACAAAAGAGTCTTGCAAATAAGAAGCGGCCAGACGTCCAGGATACGAAGACAAGTGAAGAGGACGGTGTAGGAAAGACGAAAAGAAAACACGAGAAGCAAGACAACGAAAAGAAGCGACTGAAGAAAAAGAAGAAAGAAAGCAATAGCGAGCAGGACGACGTTGATGAAACGCCTGCGGAAGCCACGGATCTGGGTACGAGTGAGCAGTCGAGAAAGAAAAAGAAGAAAAAAGACAAACAGCGGAGTGGAAATCAAGAGGAGAAGCAACACACAGGTAGCTGTCCATATAATTGCGTAACTCATTTAGTAGCTAATTATTATTTATTTATGTATGTCATAGAGCAGGAAAAACACAAATATACGGTTTATGTATCTAATAGACGTGTATATCTAACAGATGTGGTTTGTGAAGAAATAGACGAGCCTGAAAGCCAAAAATCTGCGAGTGAGCCGTCAAACACCAGCTCCAGCTTTCACATCCTCGGTGGATTCGAGAACAAGCCGGTTCAAAAGGTGTCCTCTTGAAAACATTGTGACACACATTTCTAAAACCAGTGTACAGTCAAAGAGCAGCTTATAGCATGGAATCTGTTCGCGATACTGCCTTCTAGGTCCGGCGGGTGCTGCCTAAGTGGCTGGCTGAACCGGACATGATCGAGAGAGACATTAAGAACAACTTGATCCCTCTTTGTGATGTGCCTGGAATTTGTCGTTTGCTACAGAAGAAACTGGAGGCAAATGGGATCCAGACCTTCTTCCCAGGTCAGCGAGGTCATCATCCCAGAGATGATGTCTGACACTTATTTTTTGTAATTTCTTGTTTGTTTCTTATCATTCTTTTGCTTCAATCATAAACAGTTCAAGCCGAAGTGATCCCCGCTGTCCTGGAGAGTGTGAATTCGGGGCTTTTGATCGGTCGAGGAGGTTACAGGCCCAGAGATATCTGTGTGTCTGCGCCTACAGGAAGCGGAAAGACGCTGGCGTTTGTTATACCCGTCATACAGGTGTGGCCTTGTGTATTGGTCATAGTGTATGCTGTATTTTACAGTCAAATTATGTACAGATGTTTATTGTTTCCTTTTCACTCAGAGCTTTTATGAGTATATTTTATGAGTTTACCTTTAAGAAGCTTTTATACGTTTTTCAAACTGTTCATGGGCCTTTAATAATCATTTTATTTAAAAAAATACAGTAGAAAAATCTTGATTCGCGGTAATTGCATTTGATTGATTTTTCTTTTTTATTATTATAATTATTATTATATTTTATTATTATTCCCTTATTATTATAAGGGAAACAGATTAGTAATTAGTAATATTGCTGGAGTATATGAGGGACGTTCAAGTCAAACTGGGACTTATTTACAGAAGACTTCAAGCACAGTACGGTGATTAAATATTTAAACGGTGCGAACATTTTTCAAGCAGGCTGCGGAACTAAAACGCCAAACCTGAAAAAATTCGGTTTTACATTATATACAGTATTTGTGTCAAAGGTGTATAAGACTCTTTGTCGGACTTACGAACGAATCCGACTTACGAACATGTATTAGTTTATGTCTTCTTATCATGTCCTCAAATAGCATGTAGCAGAAGAGCTTAGTTTCCACTGTGCAGGTCAGATCATGCTAAATGCCACCTCACCGATCTCGTCGCTACAGGCGCTGATGACGCGAGTGGTGTGTGAAGTCCGTGCCCTGGCGGTGTTACCCACCAAAGAGCTGGCGCAGCAGGTTTGATTCATTATTTCGTTATTTACTTTTATTTCTTGGTCCCTCTCTTGCCAGTACAACTGTGTTTTTGTCTGTTATGATGATGGCTCTTCTCTTCTCTGCAGGTGTATAAAGTTTTCTGCACTTATGCTGAAGGAACGGGACTGAAAGTTGTAATGGCTGCCGGACAGAAACCTTTCGCTGTAGAGCAGTCCACTTTTTTAGAAGTCAGGTAAATACAGAAAGTGAACATATTCTTTCATTAATATTGAGATGTTTGTAAATTTATACGAGTTGAAATTTTATACGAGGGTAGGTCAAAAATTATCCGCACTCCAGTTATATTGAAACTTCTGATGGTTGCACTGTCTTGTCAGCGCTTTCCGCTGTGTGTTTTAGAGTGCGGATAATTTTTGACTCACCCTCGTAAAATGGCCATGGATGAACACCGCAGCTTTAACATGGGGCGGAGCTAATTTCATGGCCAGAAAAAAAATTATATTTGAAACGAAAGAACTAATATTGATATTACAAATCACAAATATTACAGTAAGTCTGATATGTCAGTTATTATAAGTCTATGAACACGTCATTTTTCTGGGCCAGAAAAACATTTTACATTTAGTCATTTGGCAGACGCCCTTATCAAGAGCAACTTACATTTTTATCTCATTCTACATCTGAGCAGTTGAGGGTTAAGGCTCTTTGCTCAAGGGCCCAACAGTGGCAACTTGGTGGTCAAGGGGTTTGAACCTGGGACCTCCCGAACCGTAGTCCAACACCTTAACCACTGAGCTACGCCTGACCTTAGAGACATGAGATGCTTTCAGGTTAATCCTGGTGAACTCTTCTAACCGACCTTGGTGACACAACGGTGCAATGTTGTTTGTTTATTCAGAAGGGGTGTCAGTCGGAGTTTGGCAGATATCGTCATAGCAACACCAGGTCGCCTGGTGGATCACATCAACAAAACCGAAGGATTCAGTCTTGAGCATCTTCGTTTTCTGGTGAGGATCACTCAACGAGCGTGGTACTGGGATCTAATTTGTTTTTTTACATTCACAGAATGTGACGTGATTTTTAAAATTCTTGTTAAGATCATAGACGAGGCCGACCGAATGATCGACAGTATGCAGCAGGCTTGGCTCAACCAGGTGACCAAGGCTGTCTATAAAAGTGGGTGTGGCTCAGGAGCATCCATTTTTACCAGGATGGAGCCTGGGCCGATTACAGCGGCGAGGTACGAGACCTCTGTTTACTCGATTTCATTTCCCGGTGATGACGTTGTAGAATATTAATAAGAAGTCGCCTGTGGTGGTGTGTCTCAGTCTGTCTCCGCCGCAGATGCCGCTGCAGAAGCTGCTCTTCTCGGCCACCCTGACGCAAAACCCGGAGAAACTGCAGCAGATGGGCCTCCACCAGCCTCGTCTCTTTAGCTCCACACACACCTCAACGACAAGTGAAGAGAAATTCAACTTCCCTCAGGGCCTGACTGTGCGTATCAACCGAACACCTGCTCCTCACACACCCACACATACACACTCAAATAATGTCGATGCTCCTGTGTTTACCTGCGGCTCTGGTTTCTGCAGGAGTACTACGTCTGCTGCACGCTGAGCAAGAAGCCGCTTCTTATTCTGCACTTCCTGCTGCGCTTGAAGTTCAATCCTGTTCTGTGTTTCACGAACTCCAGAGAAGCAGCACACAGGTAGCGGCACTCACCGATCGATTTAAAGCAGTATGTTCGCAAAAAACAAACAAAAAAAAACAGTGGTTAGCACTGTCACCTTGCTCCTCCATAATCTGTGTGCATGGAGTTTGCATGTTCTCCCTGTGCTTGGTGGGTTTCCTCCGGGTTCTCTGGTTTCATCCCATAGTTCAAAGACATGCAGATTAGGATAATTGTCGTTCCCAAATTGCCCGTAGTGTGTGAATGAGTATGTGTGTGTGTCCTGCGAGGGGTACACCACGGACGGGGTGCCAATCCATAAGTCCCCTGGAATAGGCTCCAGCGCCCCACGACCATGTATACAGGATAAAGCGGTATAGGCAATGAGTGAGTGAGAGTGTTTGCAAAAAAAATGTCTCTCTCTCTCTCTCTCTCTCTCAGGCTCCTTTTACTGGTGAAGCTTTACGGTGGTGTGGACGTTGCGGAATTCTCCTCCAGACTCAATCCTAGCGAGAGACAGAAGACACTCAAGAATTTTGAACAGGGGAAAATTCAGCTGTACGTTTTTAATTTCCTCATGCATTTCTAACTTTTAACCAGATTCACGCATATGAAGTAACTTATCAGGTTTTCTTTTTTTTTTTTTTTTTTTGCCTCCCGCAGGTTGATCAGCACCGACGCTGCGGCCAGAGGAATCGATATTAAAGGAGTTAAATGCGTAATTAATTACGATGCTCCTCAGTACATCAGGACGTACATCCACAGGCACGTTTCCATCCTTCTCGTACAAGTTCCATCTACAAAGGAAATGCCAAAAAAACAAAGTCGTTGTTTGACTGATGCGTCTGTGTTTCAGGGTGGGGAGAACGGCAAGAGCTGGGAAAGCCGGTGTGGCCTTCACCTTTGTCTTAGGAGTGCAGGTAAGGGTTGGGCCACCCTTAAGTCGGTTCTCCTTTGGTTTAGGTTATAAAGTGAAAGTGATTAGAAAAATCTTTCATGTATGTAGGAGGAAAAATTTGTGAAGATGGTCCAGGAGGCCGGCAGTCCGGGTCTACAGAAGCAGACCGTTAATCCGGAAAGTCTCAGCGGCATGGAGAGCCGATATGAAGACGTTTTGATCGAGCTGGGTAGAATTATAAAG
Organism: Clarias buthupogon; assembly: GCA_030014345.1. Taxonomy (NCBI): domain Eukaryota; kingdom Metazoa; phylum Chordata; class Actinopteri; order Siluriformes; family Clariidae; genus Clarias; species Clarias buthupogon. The sequence continues at coordinate 25,501,065 of JAQMYK010000039.1, read as the reverse complement.
GTAAAAGCTTTTATCACTAATGATGCATAAAAGACAAAATTGGAAATATTGTCATGATTTTGCTTAATAATACATAATAATTAATACCATTTTGCCGTAATAACTATTGTTTTTTCCCCATTTCTTTCTTTCTTTTTTTTAAAGGCGGAAAAAGCCCAGAAACATTTCTGATGGCTGCAAGAGTCCATAAACGTCCATAAACTATTTGTCTTTCTCATTGTACCCTTGTTCCTGTACAGAATTTGAGATTTTTCAAATAAAAAAAAAAAAAGGTTTAACATTGATGTCTTTTTCTTCTGTAAATGAACACAGTATTATTTACACTTGATGTCCAAATCAGTGCTTTACAGTATATTTCCTAAAAACTGCAAATCAGTGTAGGTGTTGTGGTTAGCACTGTCACCTTACACCTCCAGGGTCAAGGGCTTGGTTCCTGCCTCGGTCTGTGTGGATGGATGCTCTACCCGTGCTTGGTGGGTTCTATGCCTTTTTCCTCCCACAGTCCAAAGACAGCAGATTAGGCTAACCTGCTCTCAAATTGCCCATACAGTAGTGTGTGTGTGCGTGCATATAGGTGTGTGTGTGTGCGTGCATATAGGTGTGTGTGTGTGCGTGCATATAGGTGT
>JAQMYK010000039.1:25479573-25490726 GCA_030014345.1 Clarias buthupogon | reverse complement strand
TTATTTTTTTTATTAAAGATTTGTCTGCGAGCCAGATGCAGCCATCAAAAGAGCCACATCTGGCTCGCGAGCCATAGGTTCCCTACCCCTGGACTATAGGATGTGTTATCATATATGAAATCAGGAAGCACAGTCAGGGTGTTGTTTATGGGCATAGCGGCATGGGAAAGGTCGCATCATATTACAAAACCGTACAATAATCAAAATGTGTAACCTTTCTGCTTTCATGAACATAAATATTGCATAAATTGTTTAGGATTTACAGTCCCTCCATTTTCATATTCTTTAAAGTAATTTGACAAACTAACATAATGATACATATTGGAGTTAATTTTTAAGACTTGTACGGAAAAAAACTTTGCACTCCACGACTCTGATATCTTGATCCCATGATCATCACCAGCATGTGCTGTTTCCTCCCTTGAGCTACTTTTCCAGCGCTTTATTCCAACATTCTTTCAGTTTCCGCATGTCTGTGGGTTTTCTTGCCTTCAGGTTTGTCTTCAATAGGTCAAAAGCATTTAGTTTCTTTGCCTTAAGAAACCTTTGGGTTGCTTTCTTGGTATGTACTGGATCTGTACTTTGAGGCACTGTTCATGGGTTTTGCAGCACTTGACTGAATGCCGAGCAGAACGTAGCACTCTGTACAGTTCAGACTTCATCCTGCTACTTCTATCAGCGGTCACATCATCAGGAGTCACCAGAGACCCCAGGTGTATTGGGAGCCGTACGTCGTCGGTCATGCCGTATCGCCATGCCTCTGCCGTGTTGGAGGAAGATTCGGTGTGCTTTGGGTCATGAGCCCTTCCTTTCCTTTTCCATACTCTTCTCCTCCCATCACTCTTGTATCAGAAGTGAACTGGATTTGTCAGTCCAGGAACTGAGTGTTACCATTGAGGTGGCATTTTGGGGTATGTTATTACAATCATACACGAAGATTTCTCTTCACAAACGCCTACCTCCTCCAGAGTGTACATTTTGTTGGATGTGGTGACGGGCTTTTCTTCAACAAGGAAAAATTCTGCGATTTTCGACTTTATTTGCCTTCCTCTGTCTTGAGGTTCTTTTCATGCTTTTTAGGAATGTACGAAATAGCCGACTCGGCCCCTCTTAAAGTTATTTCTCTCTGACAGGGTTGTTTGTTTTTGTTTGTTTATTTTTCAGCCTAATGATGGTCTCCTTCTCTTGCATCTGTTGACAGACGCAATTCATGACCAGCCACCAAATGCAAATCCAACACCTGGAAATCAATGTCAGACCTTTTATCCTCTTAACTTGTCATGATATAACTAGGGGCCACACCTGGCCATCAAGCTGCTTAACAGTCTTTTTAACAGTTTTTTTTTTACTTTGAAAATTGATGGGTGAAATATTACCCAAAAATGGCTATAATTACTAAACTGTTGGAATGGAATATTTTTGTTCAGCCTTTTGAAATAAATAAAGCTTTACATTTCAGTCACATCTTGATTGCTTCATTTTAAATCCACTGTCGTGGCGTACAGAAAAAATAAAAAAACACTTATGGAGATGATTGTGTGTGAAGGGACAAGGCAGTAAGACTCTGAGCATTTGAAGGAGTGTACATCGTCGCATGCTGTAAAACCTCCATTTGCATTCTGTCTCCTCGTTAAGCTGTTCCAGCGACGAACGAATCAGACAAGCCGGAGTTGCTGACCAGCTCATTACTGCACAGTCAGAACAGCACCCTGACCAAAGCCATGGAAGGAGTGATGGACGTTAAAGAAGGTGACTTGAAGAACGCAGGTAAGCTCTCTCTCTCTCTCTCTCTCTCTCTCTCTCTCTCTCTCTGTCTCTCTCTCTCTCTCTGTCTCTCATACACACCTACTGTACATATACGCTCCTTTTCTGTGCAGATGCTCTGTTAGACGCTGCAGCCGTCACTAAAGGGAAGGAAGAAGATGCCATCGAGTACGACAACGACGGCGAGATTGAGAAACGTTTGTCTAAACTAAAAGGTGCAAATCTCTATTATTGAATATGGAAATGTGGAAAATATGGAAAGGGAAATATTCCAAGAAATTTCCAGCCTCATGAGTATAGTACTGAAGGAACTACTACTAGAAATACTTTAACAACAAAAGATATAATTAATTTATTAATATTAATTCATTAATATTAATTGATGGTTTATGAGGTGAAATACTGAAATAGCAGGAAATAGGTTGGACAGTTAACGCCTTCATTTGCATGACAGTAAGCAATTATTCATTGATTGTTAATTAAAAACAAATGGCAGATGTTGAGTGAAGGCTTGGCACAACTTAGTTGGATAAACATGTGCTTCACGTGCGACAGCCAGAATAAATCTGCAGGGTGTATACCAGCTTGTAAACTTACAATGTTGTTTCCGTCTTGTTACTCTTTAGTCAGAAAGACACAGGGTGTGGCAGGAAACGTTTAATCCTGAGACGTTTCTCCACTCTAGGCAAGATGTAGGTGTAAATACACAGGTTCTGATTTATTCCTTACACACAAACCCTCAAGACAGGACCAAAAAAATTAATGAATATGAGTGGAAGAAAATAGAAATAACAGGTAATACTTTAAGCAAGTTGCATTATGGCTGTTGTAGTGATTATAAATAACAGTTCACACCCAGTTCAGCATTTTTTCATCTGATTCATTTTAATGACATAATTTGGCCTTGTTGTTTTTCTAGATGTGTACTTAAGCAGTTAGAAGGAAATGCACCATAGTAGCATTTCTCAAGGTCGTTCTCGACAGTATCTCTTTCACGATTGAAGTCCTGGAATTTACCCGTCCCATCAGGGAAGAAAAACTAGATGTGATAACCTGGTCATTTAGTACAATCAGGTCGTCGGCTGACACTTATTGCCTCAAAACGTTGTTAAGCCTAGACCCGAGCAACTGAAGCGACCCCAGATCATAACAAGAGGCTTGTTGTACAGTGGAAACTATACATGATGGGTGCATCGCAGGGTAAACGATCCTTACACACCGATCACTCTGGAATAGGGTCAGTCTGAACTTGTTAGACCACATGACCTTTCTTCCATCGCACCAAAGTCCAGACTTTATGCATCTCTCACAAATTGAATGATTAGTCTAACTAACAAGTGGTTTTCTTGCAGCTATGCGACTGTTTAGTCCCAATCCTGTGTATGTGTATGGAAATGCTCTTCCTTTCACTATTACAGCTCTGGTCTTAATGTTAAATTCTTTTTACCACGAGTGTCAAGACGTCTAATCTGTTCTTTATAGAGCAAATAAATGCAAACCCCAAAGTCGGGAATGTAAAACAGTCGCTTTTCCTCTAGTGTCTAGTAGAAGTGATTAATCGGCCAGACTGCTGTTTTGTTTATTTAAAGTTAGTATTGAGATTAAATTGATATTGAAGTTAAGCATGGCTGGTGATCATAACTTCAATCCTGTGATAGTTGCAACACTGAATCTTGACAGCTAGACAAACACTTTATAAGCCTAATTCTAATCCCCTAAACCAGGGGTAAGCAAGTTCGGTCCTAGAGAGCAGACTAGTAGACAAGTTCGGTCCTATCGGTGCTGCAGATTTCAGCTCCAACCCTAAAAAAAAAAAAAAAAAAAAAAAGGGACCAAACTGCCCAAACCCTGTTAACAAAAACAATCATCTGAAGTTGTTTCAAACCAGCGTAATTTTGGCTCGAGTCCGCCCAGCCGGACCAGTAGTTAATCTAGTTTTGATCTTGATCTAGCTCATGTTTTTTTTTTTTTTTTACACAGATGATAAAGCGGCTGCACAGGAGTTTGACGAGGAGATGGCCGACTACAACGGCGATGATGAAAACGAACCCGAGTTTGAAGCCGACAAACAAGCGCAGCTCGCCGAGGTCTAACACAGATGCCCCCCCACACACAGGCTCACACTCGTGCCTGGAGACTGGTGTTAAATCCCTCAATCGTTTTCCTGGTGGGCTAAATGGCTCTAACCCCCCCCCCCCCCGCCTGCTCAAACGCCGTTTGTATGATCGCAAGCAGGCACGGAATTTACGTTACTGTTCAGTTTTGCTGCCGTCTCATTCCACGTTTATACCGAGTCTCCTACTTGCACTTGCACATGATGATTTTCCAACATATCAAATGTCATAATGCTGAAGAAGGATCGAGCACTGAACCGTATTCATAAAGCTGAAGTTTTTATACCCGACACTGAAAGCAGACGTGTGGAAGTTGCACTTCGTCGGATCTGTAATAAACCGCTCACACTGGATGGATGTAGCGCACAAGAACCGGTGTCAAGTGAATATTTTACATGCGCAGTCTGCTATTAATGGAGAAACAGAATAATTTGTTTTTAATCTAGCATTCCTATGCAAAGTTTTTTTCCCACATGTTTGTATTTGTGTAGTGCAAAAAAAAGTTGTTTTTTTTAATGGATGTTACTGCACTGCAAAAAATATAGATTCCAGAGATCTTGGTGTGTAGTGTAAAAATGCGGTGCATTGTGTGTGATTCAAGACATGGCCCAAGAGCTATCCACACTGCTAGCTAGAACGTGTTAAGGGATAAAATACTTTGTGCCGAAGTTGCATATATTTCCCCAACACCATACTACAAAATGTTTTTTTTTTTTTTAACTCAATTACATCAAAGAAATTTGCCAAGTTACAATTTATTAATTTTTTTACATTCCATGAAACAAGTTGTCTATGTTAAAGCAGTTCTCAATGATCTTTCACTCAACACCTGCTTTTTGTCCTCTTTTGACCTTTCAACACTGGAGACTCTTTCCATAAATGTTCAACAAACTGTATATAACACGTTCTTGATATATAATATATCTAGAACAGAAGTTTTGAGAAAAAAAAGTATATCTTTTTTGTATAGAAAGCTGATTCTGGTCAGTGTAGAATAAAATAAAGTCTGGAAAAAAAAATGACAAAACTCCCACCAGCTCATCAGCTAATCGCAGACCATTTTAGAAACCCTGCTAATCTATTGTAAATACAATTGATCCTTTAAAGTATGACCTTTTAACTTATTCCCATTCCACTTCAATCAGTAACGGTGCAGTTGATTGTGTGCTTGCTAGGAAACAATTTCTTGAAAGAAAAAAAAAAAGACAAAAAACAAAGCTAGACTGTATTTAGAGCCAGACTTTTTTTTTATTTTTATTGAAGTTCTGTTGCATTTTTCCAAAAATTGTTTTGATTTAATAATTGTCAATAAAACATAATCCTTAATAACTGTCTTTACAGTAGTTGTTTATAAGAAGTAAAATAAGTTTGGCATGATGTTTTAATTCAAAGGTAACAAACGAGGACAGATGTACACGTTACAGTACACACACACAAGCTAATGGATAGACCTTCATTAACTTGCTCTCTCTCTCACACACACAGTGCCATCTGTATACAAACTGGGCTATTTCACGACCTATAGAAACCTTGATCTGTGTAATAGTCCTCTCTAAATTACAACATAGACTCTTTCGCCACAACGACTTCACAGTCTTAGTCACGTTGTGATGTTTGGACCGACTGATGTGACGTGACGCTCTGACGTTAACTGCAACAAAAATGACCCGGTCAGAGGAGCGGATCGAGGGAGACACGAGCCTTTGAGATGTCGTCAGATGATTTTGACTACAGGGAAGTACTTGTGTGCGGAGAAGTCGAATTCAGGGAGTGCCTAAAGAAAAGAAGGTATGAGGACAGGATTAGAGCTTGAGGCCATGTTATTGGGAGTATGCATTAGGAGATGATGCTGCTCTCTACCTTGGTGTCCTTCTTGTGTCCTCCAGCTAGCAGCTTCATCACGACGATGTTGGGTTTGGCCACTTTGAGGATACGATTCACCTGTGCGAACGGAATGATGGTTAATGCATGAATCACGTACAAAAGGTGTTCAAGTCAAACCAGACTGGGACTTTAGATTGCGCTGAATAACAGAACAGTAATGGGAGTTAAAACTATTTATTTCCCAATATAATCTCCTGCTACACTAATGCACTTGTCCCTGGGTCCGTCACTGGTGCTTGGATACCATCAATGTAGAAAAGAAGTCTTCTTTAAATGGCAAGCGGTTTAACTCCATCATTTGTCACAAGTCCCGGTTTGATTTGAACGCCCCTCGTATTAAAATGCAGAATAGTTAAAAAGGTAGACTGCGTGATACAGTATGGTAGTGTAATACGCAGCACGGTGTATAGCACTATTGTATCGTTTTTCTCTGATTGCATTTTTCTTTTCTTTTCTAGCAACCGTACAGAACATAAATAAATCATGAAATAAATAATAAAATGAAACATTAAAAATATATATATTTAAATACCATTTCAATACTATACTTTTACATACTGGTGTGTCAATTTCAATTATTTAATGACAATTTTACTAATTTATTTAATGGCAGTTATTTACAGCTGGAAAAATGACCATATTTAATAAATAAATGTCAGTAAATATATATTATTAATAATAGGAAAGTAATCATCTAAATCTTCCTGCTATATCTATCGAATCAGAACGTCACCTCGGCGTCGGGGCTGGTGACGTTTTCCAGGATGAGTTTGGCCTGTTGGAAGTGTTTACTGGCCGCCATGTACAAGTCGGCCGAGCGCGGAGGAGGACTGTACTTCTTCAGATCGGACATTTCCTGCGTAACAAAACAATCGTTTAGAGCAGGACCGGACCTTTCTGATTAGTAGTCGGATACGAGTCAGATAAGGAAGTCACACCTTGAACTGGATGTAGTGCACTGGTGGAGGAGTCACCACGCTGTTGAAGGGTGCGAAACGATGCTCGTAGCGCACCTGCTCGCTGTCCAGCTCGAACTGAGGCTTCCGTACCTTTCCGTCCATGTCAAGGGCTATCATCGTCTAGAGGAGAACGGTCCCCGTTGTGTTAACAAGCGATTTTATTTTCCTTTAACACTTATAATTATGAACTGCTCCGCTCCGTGTGTTTTCACTCACCTTATACATTCCTGCGCACATGTTCTGGTACGCTTGGCTCATGGTGATCTCTTTCCCCAGAGGACGAGCTAATCAGAGAGCACCACAAAAAGTAAACACATTCGTTCAGCATTTCAACATCGTCGTTATCAGAAGTGCTAAGGGAAGGACAGTTACACCAACAGTCAAAAGTTTGGACACAATTTCTAATTTAATGCTCTTTCCTGATTATTTCTGATGCTGAAGGCGTCCAAAATACAGTAAAAACTTGGATTGTATGTGAGTAACTCAAAGGTCTGCAAGTGTTTTGCAAGACGAGCAAAATGTTTTACTTAATTTTAACTTAATAAACGAGCAAGGTCTTGATATACGAGTACTGTATGCACGCATGCACTTTGTCTGCCAAGCGTCACACGATCACAACTGAGCCAATTGTTGTTCTGACCACGTGTGCGCGCGCATAAAGCAAAAGCAACTGTAATCACGGAGAGATTGCTTATTAAAGATCTAGAGTCTCTCTCTCTGTCAGAAAGCAGTGATTCCGTTAAAGCGCAAAACATAAAGCGTAATGCACAAGCATAAATGAGCCTTGGGTGTCCATAATCCTGAAACCGGTTTACTGGTATATAGTTGTTGAACACGTGTAAGGAGATGACTGAATCAGGACACATTTACAGACAGCTCTTCTTGAGCATCACATAGTGAAGGTGAAGTCTACCTTTCTTCTTCTTCTTGCTCTTCTTGCTGCTGCGTCCTTTCTGCTGTTGCTCCTCCAGGATGCGCTCCTCTGCCATCTGAGAGCTGTCGGCTCGGCTCAGAGTGGACATCAGCCACGCGTACAGGAACTCCGACAGGTACCTGGACACGACATGGAGTCACTGAGTGAGTGTCGGTGCTAGGTTTAAAATCCGATGGATGAATGAACAGCGACAATACACAAACGTACACACAGTATTCGATCATAATCCAGGGGAGAACATGCAAACTCCATGCACACAGACCCGAGGCAGGGGTTGAACCCTCAACCTTGGAGGTACAAGGCCACAGAGCTAACCACTACGCCACTGAGCGTTGAACTGATGTTTATACTCAACGTCTGACATTTTTACCCCAACCAATAGACAATCATGTTCCTTATCATTATAGAAACTACTATGTTTATACATACGAGGGTGAGTCAAAAAAAATAGTCCTCTGCGTTTAATCCAGAGTTTGAGCTTCAGCTCTTTAATAAGCATCTCACTGTAACAAGCACTGTTGATTGTTGAAGTTTTTTTCCTAATAATGTTCTAATACTGGCCCTTGAGAATCCCAGAAAACTGTAACCATCAATTTTCAAGATGTTTACTCTCAGGCTCTTAGTGATGAATTCATGTCTAGATATCCAACTGATAAATAACAGCACCGGGTACATCCTCAGATCACAAAAAGTCAATCATTCTTTCGTTCACATCACAAGTGGGGCGTTGATTTTTGCTCGCACCGCAGTTACAAATGAACTGATGTAACACATTCACACCCACCTGCACAGCAGTGACTGGGGAGACGGTAGCCTTGAACAGAAAGCACTATGGACCGACAGATGTTTTAATATAACCGGAGTGCGGATCATTTTTTCACTCACTCTTGTAATTTTTCTATTATTTTTTTTTAATCAGACACGTGTTACACTTGTTTACATGACCTACCAGTAGATGTAGTAGTATTCGTGCATGCTGTAGAGCTCAAGCTCAAAGCCGCTGAGCAGGTAGTGGATCATGATGCGCAGGTTGTGGTAGAGGACCCAGGTGCCCAGACATGCCAGGTGCTGCCTCTGAGGCTCGAGCTTCATCAGGAGCCCGTGCAGAGCTGCGTCCACCTTCTCAGCCTTGATGCAAAACATTCAAATGAAGCCGATATAACGAATACAGCAGCTTTGTTTCGAAATGGCTAGCGTTTTACACACCCCGTACATACCTCATCCTGCAGGGTGGCGAACTCCTCTAAGATGTGTCCCAGCTTGTCTCTCTGTCGCGCTCTGTTGTGACCGTGGATCTGGATCAGACTGCAGAAGGGCTGTGGAGCACAATTTAATCGTACCACTATTAATTAACATGAGAGGAAGCGCTGATGTGCTGGTTACCACTTGGGCTGTGAGGGCACAACGGCACAGCCAGAGGACCTAACTAACCATGACTTGCGCAGCTGGCGACAGTGACTTGACACAACAGTTACCTTAACAGGGGTGAAAGGTAGAATAAACCATAAAGGTGGTGGACAGTCCTGTAAATCTCTGTTTCTCTTTATATTTCCACTTATTCCACTTTAGAATAACATATCTGTTAACTCACGGGTTCTGGGGTTGAATCCCAAATTGCATTAAATGGAAAACTAGTGTACTAGAGTATACAATTACTTGTTGAACAGTAGTGCACTTGATCAGGGGTTAGGAAAGGATTTAGGATTCAGCCTTGTGTTAGAGGCGAGTTATCTTTGTAGCTCGCCTTAGAAGCAACTATTAAGGAGACGAACACCTGTGACACGGCGCGACACATATACAGGTAGTCCCCTACTTACAAACGAGTCAGATTTGTTCTCAAGTCTGACAAAGTGAGTCTTATAGGCCTTTGACACAGATATACAATGCCAAAAGCATGCCAATCCACTTGACTAAATCTCTGTTCCCTTTCCCTACACTGCCATCAGGTGGCCAAAAACTGTAACTGCGCCTAAGGAAATTAATCTCACAGTGAAACGTGAAGCGTATCGTCTTAAATGCTCATTTAAATCACGAGGGGACCCCGGACGGAATTTAGAGCTGTTTTCCACTGTATTGGACTGTGAACTCTGTTTTTCTTGAGGATTTTCCTGAAATTAGGATTATTGACTAATGGGAAAACTTTACAGGATAGCTGTTTTCTATCATCGTGCTCCTGGACTGATTCATTGAAACCGTTGAGGCCGACTCATTTTTCCCCCTCCATCTGTTATCAGCACTCGTGGAAAAACTCTCTGTCTGTTGTATAATACAGGTTATTACAAGTACTGGTGAAGTTATAACGGATCACGAGATGAACAACCATACCCGAGAGCAGTGTGTGACGAAGGAGTCGATGAAGTCTTTGGCCTGGTGGTTGTTGTACAGACTGCACCTGAGAGCATAAATGTCAGTTAATACCACATCTGTAACAGCATTCTGAGTAAGAGAAGAAAATATTTTTTTGCTTCAATAATATAAGCGCTCACTTTGGGGACAGAACCGGCGGGCTGACAAAATAGCGCAGAGCGTCTTTGATCATGTCTTGCATCAAGTGAGTGCCGAACACTTTCTTATTGTCGATTAGAAACGTAGTCTACCCCAAAACAAAAGAGAAAACAACTTGAATTAATACAAACAGATCGGATTTGTTCCAGCATCACTCGCTTGTGTTTGAGTGTCATACCTGTAGTAAAGATCTGGACAGTACACAAGGAGACTGCTCACTGAACTCACAGAAGAAGTCCTAAAAAAAATATATAACACATACATAATGTAAATGAAGCAGTTTTGAAAAGATCTGTTAAAAGTCAACGTGTTTCTGGGTAGCTGCCGTACCAGGATGCTGTGCAGGTTGCTGGTGTTGATGACGTCACACACGATTTTGATGCGCTCGATGAGTTTGATGAAGTAGTTGACCATCTCCTCGCGCTTGATGATCTTGGCATAGCGGGGAAAAGTGGGCGGAAGCAGGCGCTGGTTTACCAGAGGTTCAAAGCCCATCATAATTGGGTGATCTGGGTGTGAGAGAGAAAGAGAAAGAGAGAGAGAGGGGGGAGAATGTGTTACTGCGACTCTAATGCGTGCGCCGAGCAAGCCGATGCATGAGTAAGAGCGTGTAAGTTACCTCCTTTCGTGGTGTCGTTCTGTGACTGAATGCCGTACTGAATGGTGGAGTGTATCGCGGGCAGGAGATCTGCCGCCTGAGTCATCAGCTTCTGCGCTTCACTCACTGCGCTTGTCTGAAATACGAACATCATTAAACCGTCCATCATAAATGTAAATTAAGATTCTATTCAAACGCGATCAGTGTTGCGTAGAGACACTGCGGGGTGATAATCATTACCACGGGATCTCTTTAACGTTGCACCTGCCAGAATGTCTGTGAACGTCCTGCCAGTCATGTCTGTGATTTTTGTTTTAATCATCAGCATATGTTAATGCTGTACGAATGTCTTGGCACATGCAAATAAATACTATAAAGCAAGTATGGCTTAAAAA
>JAQMYK010000039.1:25468845-25479196 GCA_030014345.1 Clarias buthupogon | reverse complement strand
CTAGAAGTATCACTATTTTATAAATATCCCGATTCAATATTACATTTCCCCCCAATTTTGTTACGATTTTCAACCTTTAAAAAAGTTTCAAAATTAATTAAAATGTAGCCTATTCCTATCAGCCATCTCTATTATAATAGTTAGAAATAGTTTTTAAAAAAAATAGATTTTGGAGTCAGTGTGGCGATGCATGACTCAGCAAGAATCACGATTCATAACTGAATAAATTTCCCCTCCAACTCTAAAAATCTGGAAATTTTGTACTAAAAACAAAGACTTTACGTACTGTATAGAATTCCATACAAATCTCTAATAGTAATAATAAACCAAATATATGGTCATGGTTTAATTATATCCTTTTGTTTTAGGCCACTTACGTTTTATGGTCATGTGACCTACTCAATATCATGCGAAAGCTGCAATCATTAGTTAATAGTGAAATGAGGCGTATGTGAGAAGTATCGTATGATTCGAGTCATTTCTCCCGTGTGAACCGATCAGAATTACTACAGGCAGCATTGATAAACCTGTCTGAATCGTGAGTGCAGTTTCAGACCTCTTTCTTGGTGAAGGAGATGAGCGCTGTCAGTAGGAGGCGAGTGAATTTGATCCTGCTGAACAAGGCCAAGCACTGCTGATGCTGCACAGAGACACACGAGTTCTTTAGATAACAGTACGACTAGGACAGCTGTTAGTAAGCGGGCTATCAGATTATCGGTCTTACATCGAGCTCCACCTCAGGATCCCGCTGCTCGCCCTGTCGACTCCGTGTGCTCTGAGGAAACCGAGAGCGAGAGGAAACGTGAGAAACCTGTTCGTTCATCACTAATGCAAGAACCTGTGTATCGTTTCTATTCATCCTGTAATGTGGGCTTTGTATCTCACCTTCACTTTTCTCTGCAGCTCATCCTCAACATCCTTTAGCATTCCTGAAATGGACAAAGAAAAAACGTAGAAGGTGACTGTTAGGTTGTTGAATAATTTTCAACACCACTTGCGCATTACAGAAACTCAGCTGGGAGTTATTGCCGCATCCACCGTACAGTTCTGACCTCGCTCCAAGCCATTTACACATGCTTAGGCCATTAAAGTAGTTCCTGGGAGGCCAGCGTTTCAGACATGAAGAAGGGAGTCTGATCATGGCTCTGGTGTACTGAGAAAACTCCGAGCACTAGTGAAAGGCTGGGATAAGTGTACGTTAATGTAGCGTAGGGATTATATAAAGAAATAAACAGAGTTTTAACTCTCATAACTGTGTCCTGTTATTCTGCATAATCAGAAGTCCTAGTTTGATTTATCTCAAAACATCTAGCTTAGGCTGCAGACCCAAGGTTAAAACAAATAACGATGTCTCCTCATAGGCTTAAAAACACACTCTTGTCCAAAACATATAGTGCAATGGTTTTAGGAATATGCAATAACTGCTGTAGAGCAAGAATGTAAAAAAAAAAAAAAAACTATCACAAGCAGTAAACAGTAATTGATGAATCAAAGTCAATAATTCAAAAAGGTGTTATGACACTTTTTTTTAATTATTGTCTCAGGTACAGTTTGTGGGGTAAAAAGGAAATTAGATGTTTCGTTTTACTGAACATCCTTCTAAGGACTTTGTCGCACCTGCTTCTTTTTACATGCATGCAAAACTCTGAAGCTTTTTGGGGGTTTTTTTCGTCTGAAAGGTGGTCCTTTACATAATATGCTGATTTCTGTTCTGGCTGACAGATATTTCCCTGTAAGATCAAAATGCTTTTCTAGAATACAAATATTTGGAAATCAGTATCAGTGTTTTTTCTTAGATTTTTGCATAGTACTGCAGGTTCAGAAAAATGTTTAACATGTTATAAGAAGTCTTCCATACCAGGTTGATGATATCACAACTTAAAAGCTGTTATGAAAAATCCATAACTATCCTTCAGTGATGTGCTCGACTGTAGTTTTTGTTTTTTCAGTGAAGACAGAAATGTTCCCCATCTTCATGGTCAGGTTTACAATGAAAAGGATTCAGAGCGCATATGATACCTGTTACTCTCAGATCCGTCACGTTGTTGGCCATTTTGAATCCGTAAGTCATGGCCTGGAAATCCTCCTGTATTGCATAAACAAAGCTGTTAAAATTCACCAATGGAATCAAACCAACACCATCCAAAAAGCAGAACGATGCCGACACATCACCTCCTCGAACACGGCGGCCTTGTTGACTTTCTCACGTGCGATGTCGCACACTTTGAGGATGCCGAGGGCGAAGGATTTGAGGGCAGGATCCTGGATGAGTTCAGGGTTGTGGACATACAGACACGTGAAGACGGTCTGTGCCAGAGAGTGTCCTTCCAGCCAGGTTATCTACGGAAGACAAACAGGGTTTCAATATTTATAAAGCGATATATATTAATACAAACAGAGATCTATAATGATATAAAAGTGCGGCATTATGAAGTTTACCAACCAAGCAGCAGAAGCACGTGTCCACGATGCCGATGAGCTCAGGTAATGTCAGATCCTTCACTCTGATCGCCTCGTCCTAACCGCAGAGAAAAAGATGCGAGGAACGTCATTAGGGAATGAAAGAACGGCGGTCTCAGTGGAATGAGTTAGTGTTTAGGAAAGAATATTAATACTAGACCTTCACAGCCTGCTCGAAGTTTAGGATTTTCCGGTTCACTTGGTTCCCGATCATGCCGGCATCCATCTTCGGGTCCATCATCTCGATGGCAGACATGGCCTCGAAAAGACCGAACCTGGGCACAAGACAAGCATTTAAAAGCCTGCTTCACAGATGACCGAGCTCTACCTGGTGAAACAGCTTAACCTAAATGGAATACGATGTTCCTGGGAGGCATTTCTCATACTCACAATTTGTCATGAAGCAGTTCGCCGAGTTTCAGTTCTGCACAAGCGGAGAGAGGGGGAGAGGGGGGGAGAGAGAGAGAAAAATACTTCATATAAAGTGCCAGCTATGTTACAAGTCTTAATAATACTGATTATTCTTCATTACTTATGACGGAAGATTAAATTGAAATCACTGCAGTTCTTCTGACTGATGATCTTTAGCCTATAATCAAACATTTCTGTCATGTAGTACAGTAGAAATCAATAAGAACAATATGTTGTAGTAAACCATAGTACAGTTTAGCTTGTACTATATAACAGAGTGTAGTAGCGACGACTAGTAAAGTACAAGCACTGTATAAAATAGTTCAGTGTGACCTAGCTTAGAGTAGTACAGTTAAACCTTGGACTGCGAGTGTAATTCGTTGTATATCAAATCACTCATATATCAAAGTGAATTTCCCTGTAAGAAATAATGGAAAATCTGATGATTCGTTCCACAGCCCAAAAATATGCATATAAAAATAGTGAATACAAAATTTCGGATTTCTGTTAGTTCCTAGAATAGCAAAATCTACAAAAGGGGGTAGAGCGTTCTCATATATAGGTCCTAAGCTTTAGAATAGCCTTCCAGACAGTGTTCTGGGCTCAGTCTACACATTCTACCAGTTTAAAAGTAGACTCAAGACACATCTCTTTAATCTAGCATACGCATAATTCATCCCATAACCTCGTACTCCAGTACATTTAAAAGCACACTCTCATCTAGTGCTGCCAATATCCTGAACAGCAACTACGTCAATTCTTTCCACCTGTTCTTTATTTCTCTACCCATCCCGAGGCATCTGGAGATCCAGTAGACAGAGGTCAACCCTGCAAGGATCCTGAGGCATCCAGAGACGGACCACCTCCACCTGGATTCTGGTTCATGATGGTTTGGATCTACACACACTGCTCCTGAGCTCCCAGTGATCCAGACCAGTTTTGTTAAAAACGCTATATAAATAAAATTGAATTGAAATATTTAACTTTAAAATTGAAATTAATCGTAGCTGGAGTAAAACGAGAGAGGGGGGGCGATGGACCTTGCTTTGTGGACTGGTGCGCAGTCATGTTGGATCTGGTGTGGGGTTTGTTTTTCAGGAGTTGGGTTTGACCACTTACTTCCAGTGCAAGGAAATTTTAATGCTTCGGCACACCAGGACATTTTGGACAATTTCATTCTCCCAAAATTGAGGGAACAGTTTGAGGACGGCCCCTCCCAGATAAGATTTTGTTACAATTCTAAACAAAATTAGCAAATTATTTGCCCCACCACACAGAATGATGTGCTGTGTGAATAGTTTAGACTGCACCACCTGCAGGATTATAGAGGAAAGGCAGCATCAAATGCAAATATATAAATAAAAAATGTATTAAAAATAAATCAATAATTTACGAACACCTATTTCACATTAAAGGAACTTGGCTAGAAGTTGTTGCCACATCCCCTGTACAGTCCTGACCTTGCTCTAAACCATTCCCACACGTTTGGGAGAGTAATGGAGTTCCTGGGAAGCCAGCGTTTTAGATGTGAACCAGGCACTTCAATCATGGTGTACTATCTACATTGATGGTATTCAAGCACTAATGAAACTCTGGGATGAGTGCATTAGTGTAGCAGGGGATTATATAGAGAAATAAAGGCCGTTTTTTCTTCTCTTAACTGTGTCGTTATTCTGCACAATAAGACAAAAGTCCTGGTTTGAGTTGAACGATGAATGTTGTAAGTATAGTGTAGTTGAGATTCTTTTAATCAAATACATTCTAATAAAAATGAGAGATTTAGAGAACATGACAATGTTTAGATGATTAAAGTGTTCAGACTTTTGCAAGTTGCACTAAACACACACACACACACACACACACACACACACACACACACACACATCTCTTTCAGATCATGCCAAAAAGACATAGAAGAATCTGTTGGCCTTTTGTGGAGAAGACTGGACACCTTTATAAGGACAGAATCCCAGTTTATATCTTTAAAATTCGCTTCGTGCACTTACAAATAAACTTTCCGTTATGTAACGCAGCTACATTCACAACGCATGTTTCTCAGAGCTCAGTGGAAAATAGAGCTCTTCCCTAGAGAGTCAGTCATATCAGAGGCACTTCAGCTCCATCCAATATCAACACACTGCTTAAACTCAGTTAGCGTTTTATTACGACTTTATACGAGACACAGGACAAGAAGATCAATTTTCTAATATATTTTCAGAACAAATGACTTACTGTATCACCAACAAATACACACCTTTACATGACGCTTTGAAGTCTTGCGTGATATCCACCCAGTCTGCGTTGTTCCTCATCTTGTCGGGGATCCCGAGACCCCAGGCTCCCTCATCCTCCTCACACGACGACTTCATCACCATGAAGACAGCTGCAAACGTAACACACATACAGTAAAATCACAGTAACAGACAGAGACAAGAGCTGCACATATCAATGAACAGCATCATACATAAGATCATGGCTACAGTAAGTTGTTCAGGGCTGATGTGGCAGATTTTGAATTACTAACAACTGCTAAAATTATTTAATAAACACTGTCACGTTGTCTATATGCATAAACATTCAGTGTGGTTATATTTACTGACCCTGCTCTCAAAGCCCAACTTTTAACCAAAGTTAGTATTGAAATGCAGTGTACAGGATCAAGGCAATGTAGCTTTAAATAGCTCAGGTCTAAAGCTAAAATCATCCAAATTTGGTGTGTGTGGGAACAGGAATCACCGGTCACCTCACGATAAGATATCACGATACCTCAGTGCAAATTCGATTTGCATTGTGATTCTATAAGTATCACGATTTTATAAATATCCCCAATTTGATTATCCTTTTGATTTTGTTACAATTTTATAACCCTTTAAAAAAAGTGTAATGAATAATTAAATGTAGTCCATACCTCATAACATTAGTTTTCTAACTTAAAAACCAAGCGCAGCATTTAAACAATATAAGCTAACTTTAAATACAAGAGTTTAACATTTAACCGAGCAGCACGTATCTCGGTCATCTGCCATAATTAGCAATTAATTCATGGGATGAAAATGTGGAAATAGTTCAGTGTGCGCAATGTGTGGAATTATAAAAAAAAATTTAAAGGCAAGGCTTTACCACCAAAGTCTCAAAACTTAACTTGACAGTGATCGCTCGGGTTGAGTGGCTTCTAATGTATGCAATTTTTTTTGGATTATCACAGTGTTTTGAGACTTGAGGCTTTTACCGTGAGTGTTTTTTGATAATGTAACGGCATGAAAATGCATTTCTTTTGTGCCACTCTGAATCTTCTCCACTCTGTACAGAAACGGTTATATCAGAGGCTGATCGCCTGATCACCAGCCATGGCCATTTAAGCTGAAAACCACCCAATTTTGGGCACAGGCCAATAGACCGCTTCATCTCTATTATAACAGTAAAAATATACAGCATGTATTTAAAAAATGTTTTATGATTTTGGAGTCAGTGTGGCGATAAAGGAATCACAGTTCATAACTTAATCGATTTTCGCCCACATTTCTTTTGGTCTGAATATCCCAGAAATGTAAGTGACATGGAGAGTGAAGTAAAGAAAAAAGCCCTGAGTAAGAGTTCATCATCATCATCATCACCACCACCACCACAACCATGAGGATGATTCATGAGCAGTGAATCATGGACCTTGGAGCTTTACTTGATCTGCATTTCTCAAAATCTTAAGGAGGAGAGGAAGAAACCCATAGAGACCCAACCTCAATTTACTACAGAAGGTAAGCAGAGAAAGAATAAATACAATACACATGGAAAGATCTACAGATGATGATGATGATGCACTGAAGCTTGCAATGACATACTACAACTCATTTAAGTACTACTTTTCATTTAATATTTTTTTAACAAACTAAAAGAGGATACAACTCCCTTAAACAAATGCCTGAACCTGTACGAACACATTTAAGTTTTATTATAACCGTTCAGGAACCTGAGCTCGAGTTCAAGCTAGCACCAAAGCTAACACCATTTACAATCAAACGCCACAGGTTACAATTACATCCGTAATCACAAATATGATAAAAGTATAATAAATACCAATAATTTCTATTTGTTTGACATTCTCATTATCATAATTGAACGCGTATATACACGCTATACCTGGTTAAATGTCTTGCTTTCAGTCGCGACCACTCATCAACCGTTTACCCGGCGCTTGAGAAAGTCGTCATTGTCGAACTGCATCACGGGATTCGTAGTTCAACCTAATTCCAAATCGTGCATGCGCAGATTTATTCGCTGCGCTGAAAAATACGTGTCTACGTGTTTTTTCACTAGTGTTTATGATTGGCACGTGCTGTCATGTTACGCAATAAATGTTCACGGTATTGTTTTGTTTACATGGCAGGTTGACCCCCTAAATAGACTACAGATCCCAAAAGCCGTGAAGCCCTTTGAGCGTATCGGTGAAAGGCATGACCCGGAAGTGTGCGGGTATTCGTAGATCTTCAATCTATTTTTTCAGGGTAAGTCTTGTCGTTTGTGCGTTGTAGATCTGCGCAGGGAAGGTCCTGCTATATGGAGTGCTGGTAAATAAAGCCGTTGCAGGTTGAGGGAGTGCTGAGAGAGGAGATGGTGTGTGCTCGGATGGAGCAGAGTTTAAACACGGGACAGGTCGGTGAAGAGATCCGAATATTTTCTCTAATCAGCGTGTTTGTTGTGTGTGTGCAGAGTCTGACAGCTGTTGGGTTAGTGGGGATTTATGAGCTTTTAGCCGGTTAGCCTGTGGTTAGGGCAGGTGCAGCTGACACATTCATGTTTGTGTGTGTTTTAGATTAGCTTTCCAAGCTGTAATAGTTCATAAAAATAACATATAACTGATGCATATTATGAACAGGACAGCTGTCAAAGTATCACTCTGAATTGATTTGTTTTACAGAACAATCTGATCTCAGAGAATTGACCTACAGTTCTGCTCCAGCTAGCTGCATAATGACAATGCATGGAGATAAAGCATTTATTATACTGTATGTTTATTATGGATAAGAATCAACAGTCACCTCCTGATTCGATACTATCACGATACCTCGGTGTCGATTCGATTAAAATTGCAAATCGCAATTTGCAAGTATCACGATTGGATATTACTGTACATTGTTAAAATTTTAAACCTTTAAAAGAAATTAATGGTTAATTAAATGTAGCCTGTTCCTTATAACATTAGTTTTTTCACTTCAAAATCAAGCGCAGGATTTAAACAATACAAACTAACTTAGAATACAAGAGTTTAACATTAAACTGAGCAGCACGAATGCCTGTCATCCACCGTAATTATTATTTTGAAACAGACTTGACAAAGAATTCACTCGTACCACACCGGATGGAAATGTGTAAATAGTTCAGAGAGCGCCACCTGTAGGATTATAAAGAAACTAATTTCGATTGTCTTAATATAACTTGTCTCAACTAGGTTTCGAATGTTGACACGCTGTGTCAATGTTGTTATTGATAGTTTAAATGTCATGTCTTGTATAAATCGATTAGCTATTTTTCCAGTCGGTCCTCTGCTCCACACTCCAGTCCAGTAGGTGGTGCTATTATTGCATCGACCGCCCATTACCTCAAATGAGGAAGACGCGAATATCTTCCGAAACAAAAATGGAAAATGCACACAGTTTGTATTTTCTGTAAAAGCATTATTTTTTTCAATAAATTAATATTGATAAAATGCGCCGCTTAACATTTGTAGGTTCACCGAAATAAGATAAAAAAATGTGAATCGATCCTAAATTGAAAACTGATTAAATTTAATTCACTGGATCGAATCTACCAACAAAAGATCAATTTCATTATAAACAATTTAATAACACAGTTTTACTTACGTCTAATCTGACTATATCATATCTTATCTTGTTTATTTATTTACTTACAGTATTTTAAATTACATTGGCTACAGTGTTTCTCAAATTGTGGTGTGTCCCCTAGTGGTCATAAGGGTACTGCAGGTGGGTCACAACAGGTCATTTAAACAAGTAAATAAAAAGTTTTTAAATGTTGTAAAATTGCTATACAGTCTTCATGATTAAGTATTTACATTTTAAAAAGTAACCAAACTCGACCAACAAAAGATATATTTAATTATAACCTATAAGATATATTTAATTATAACCTTATTTTTATTTTTATTTTTTAAAATTTAATAACACAGTTTTACATATATCCTGCTAAACCTATCGGAAGTTGAAAATATAATATAATATATACTACAGTATATAGTTATACTATACATCTAATTTAGCTAAATATCATAGCTTACTTGTTACCTACCCAGTGTTTCTCAAAATGTGGGGTTAAGTGTTGTTTCCCCTAGTGGTCTTAAGGGTACTTCAGGTGGGCCGTTTATAACAAATTAATAGTTTTAAAAGAATAAATAATTAGGTTTAAAATTCCTGTGCAGTATTTCAGATTATGTATTTACATCTGGGGAAAGAACACCACAATTGATCAACAAAAGATTGATTCAATAATAACCTATTTAATAAGACAATTGTAATTACATCCTGATAAACCTAAGTTATAAATATATATATATTTTTTAATTAACACTATACATCAAATCTTACTAAAAATCATAGCGTTCTTTTAGGTTTAAAATTCCTATACAATATTTCTGATTAAATACTTTTTACATTACACAAGGTAACATTACAGAACTGAAATAAACAAACCAGGGGATAGAAACATTGTGATATTCTTCATTAATCTTACGCTCGTGTGTTGATCGGAGTTGTGATTAAGGGTGTGGATGAGCAGCTGAAGATTTTCACATTTCATTGTGGGCCGCAGCCTGGTTAAGTTGTGGAATGTTCACCCTCATGAGAACGTGGTTGACTGGGAGTTGTGTCTCGCTGGCCTTATTTTCCCTTTTGAGTTTATTTAAAGTGAATATGAAGGGGGGGAAAAAAACACTTAAAAAAATTTTTTTTTACTCTTTACATTTCAATTTCTACGTTACCTTATGAACAGTACCAGTTATTTACAGAATGTCTAATTTCTAATGAATTTACTGTGTAGCGCAAGTCTTGCACACGCCCAGCAGACATGTACTGTATAGACCGATTTTAATAAAACAGTTTTTTAAGGTAATCCCAGTATTTGTCCATATGAAATTGTGCCAATAAGTTAAAGTTCTTGGTTTAGTTTTACGTTTAGTAATGAACACGAAGGTGGTGAATTATTTACTTTATCGTCCTTTTCATTCTTACACATTGTGTAAACTCTCTCTTGTCTTGTCACTGCTTAGGGACGTGTGTGTGTGTGTGTGATGTGTGAACGGATTTACCTTTTGTCTTTCACAGTCTGTTTGACCTGCGTGCGTGAGGGGTGCGAGCAATGAATAAACCCAAAATGGCAACGGAGAAAGGGTTGGTGATCTCACACACACACACACACACACACACACACACACACACACACACACACACACACACACACACACACACACACA
>JAQMYK010000039.1:25449237-25460856 GCA_030014345.1 Clarias buthupogon | reverse complement strand
CACATCATTGCATTCAGTTTTTATTCACAATTTGTTTAGTGTCCCAACTTTTTTGGAATCCGGTTTGTAATAATAATTGTTGTTCTTATTAATAAAGGTAACATTATTGTTTATAATATCTTTTTTGCTGTTGATGATGGTAGCAGCATTATTTTGTTTGACCTCACAGAACACAAGGGATTTGCAGACAACGCTGAACATCCTGGGCATCCTAAATGAGCTCTTGACTGTGGGTGAGTTTACAACGAGGGAAAGTCAAAAATGACCTGCACTCCGGTTATAATAAGGCTTATGTTGGCTGAAAAAAAGAGCAACATGGTGTGATTCATGTTTTGTGTTCTGAGGGTGAGAATCGTTACTCCACGAATAAGGTTATCAGGAAAAAGGTTCAACAATCAACAGTATCAACGGTGTCCAAAAGAGCAGGCTGATGCAGAGAGAGAAAATGGATCTTTAACCTCTCTATTCGACACACACGCATACAGACACAAAATAAAATATGTTTTACACACACACACACGTGGTCACAGTGTTATAGTAAACAGTACACGCGTGCACGGATTATGATTATACCAGTAAGAGACGAGCACTAAGACCCAGCAGTGGAGACGATCATCCACAATTCCGCAGCGTAAGAGAGAGTAAAACCGTTGGCTCAGTTGTGATCACGTGATGCTCGGCGTCAAAACAAGAAGCGCATGCGTGATATATGATTCGTAAACCAAGACTTTGCTCGTCTTGCGAAGCACTCGCAAACCGCGTTACTCGCAATCCGAGGTTTCACGGTAGTTAATTTTAATAACTTCTACAACCAGAATGTGGATAATTTATGACTCACCTTCATAGATATTACTTAACTCTATCATATCTTGTCTTAAAATGTTTTAATATGCATAAGCCACAAAACAACAGATACTTCATGGTCAAGTTCTCATATTGATTGCATTTACATGTAGCTCACGTTTACCAGTTTTACATTAATTCATTAAAATGCTTCGAACAACCAGTATTTTAACATGTTGCGCAGGTGGCGGCCGCAGAATTGGAGTCTTCGTATCTAAAGGAGGAACCGGCATCCTCCTGCAGTTGCTGCTTAGCTCGGGCAGAGAAACGTCTCCCAATGAAGAGCTCATGCTGCAGATCCACTCTCTGCTGGCCAAAATCGGGCCTAAGGGTAAGAAGCAGACCCGTTCGCATGCTGTGGGAGTATTACGAAATGCCTGACGCTCAGTGATGAAAGGTCAACACATGTTCCCTGAATCGCTTTTGCAGACAGGAAGTTTGGAATTAAAGCGCGGCTGAGCGGGGCCCTGAACGTCACCGTGAATCTGCTGAAACAAAACCTGCAGAATTACAAACTGATGCTGCCGTGTCTGCAGGTGCTCCGTGTCTACGCCAGCAACTGTGAGTGCAAGAATGCGTAAGCACGTTTAAAAAGACAAAAAAGAAAAGAAGCTTTAGGTCATCACCAACAAATGCCTTGTTTTATATAGTATATAGACTATTGTGTATCCAAGTATTGTGGCAAGATTCTAAACATTTATGAACTGAAACAAAGGCATGTATTTGAGACGTTTTATCAATTTATTTATTTTTAAGATGCTCAAGCATATTTTGGAGCATTTGTATGACCAAGCTAGACCTTGAAAAACAACTATTGTTGTTGTGAGTCTTTTGGCTGCTCACATTGAGCGGACCATTCTATCCGCACAACTTGGCACAGGTTTTGCACCAGATGCTCTTCCTGACGCAACCCTCCCATATTATCCGGGCTTGGGAGCTGCACTGCATCCAGTGGCTGGGGTTTGGCCTTTGGCTGGGAATCAAACCCGGGCCTACCACATGGCAGGCGAGAAACCTACCACTGAGCCACCAATGCCCTCTATCACAGCAGGGCGGCACATTGGCTTCGTGGTTAGCACTGTTGCCTTGAACCTCCAGATTCGAGGGTGCATCGGGTCTGTGTGCATAGAGTTAGCAGATCATAACACCTTCACTAATTCTCCTTAGTTGTTTTCTTTGCGTCATGCAGCCCAATAATTTGACCCTTCTGAAATGGCGACTAAAAAATAGCAATACATAACGATGCAATATACTGTACATTCTGCAGTTCTATAATATCACTTATTAAAATTAATAATGAATAACATTTGATATGATGAAGCATTCTTATTTCTCTCAGCAGCAGTGAACGCAGTGTCTCTGGGAAAGAGCGCCGTGGTGGAGATGATGTTCAAAGTCATCGGACCTTACAGCAAGAAGAACACCACTCTTCTGAAGTATGTGTGACTCAGGGGTTCCTCCACATGTGAAGTCTAAAATAAACACACCATCTTCATATGATAAATAAAGTACAGCAAAAGCAGAACTGATTGCATTCATAATTTAAATATGATATTTGTTCCCTTTTTCAACCACAGAGTGGCTCTCGATACATTGGCAGCATTGCTGAAATCAAGTAAGCCTTCGTTTAAATCTGTGAAATCAAAAATAATGTGGTGTCCCATACACTGAGTTAATACCTTTGAATTATTTTGTTGCTGTACAGTCTTAAACGTAGACACGTGATGTGTGTAAATAATTCAGAAGCTCACAGCGTCAGTGCTTTCTGTCTATCAGAGATGAATGCCCGGCGGGCGGTGGACCGGGGACACGTGCCAGCTCTGCTGGCCATCTATCAGGACTGGCACCGGAATGACACGCGCCATAGACACGTGCTCATTCGCAAAAGCATTCTGGGTTGCATCAAAAACATCACCAACATCAAGCTGGGCAGGAAAGCCTTCATCGACGCTGATGGCATGCGGATCCTCTACAGCACTTCTACTGTAAGAAACGGACCTTGTTTTCTAGTTCCCACAAGGTCACACTTCATCATCAATCTTATTTACTCTAACAGCACACCATCAACTCTTTTAATCCCAGAGTTTATATGACACGTAGCCAGGTTCATAAATATTGCGAGTCATTTTTGCCATTTTGTCACATCAAATTTGATACAACACTCACAATGTGAGCGAAGGCAAGACGTTCCGCTTCAATTCAAGGTGTTTGACAAAAGTGGAATTAAATTGTATTTATATAGCGCTTTGAACAATGGTCAAAGCAGCATCACAAAATTAAAAGAAGATTATGGAAATGTGTAGGAGCAAGTAAAAGTTCGTATAGATCATAATCCCTGATGAGCAAGCCAAGGGCGCCGGTGACGAGGAAAAACTCCCTGAGATGGCAATAGGAAGAAACCTTGAGAGGAACCAGACTCAACAGGGAACCCATCCTCATTTGGGTCATAAGGCAGCTGGAAGCTTAATATAACAGAAGATGTCTAAGTTATCATGGAGTCCAGTTCAGCACAGAGATGAGTCGGACAGGTGCAGAGGGCAGAGGCGGTCTGGATCACTGGGAGCTCGGGAGCAGCGTTTGTAGCTCCAAACCATCATGAAGCAGAATCCAGCTGGAGCTGGTCCTTCTCTGGTTGCCTCAGGATCCTCGCAGGGTTGGCATCAGTCTATTGGAGCTGGCACAATCTCCAGATGGGTAGAAAAAGAAAGAACAGGTGGAGAAGAATTAGTGTAGTTGCTGTTCATTATATTAGCAGCACTAGATAATTTAGATCTTTCAGATGATCTAGATTCAGATAATTCAGACTAGATCACTAGGTCATTTCATGAACAATGAAGCAGATAAAAAACTTGGAGGTGGTTCTGAGTGTTACATTTGCAACACTTTGGTAGGTATTCACTCGAACTCTTAACATGAGGTCCAAAGAGTAAGAGTCCATGTAAGTGAAGATGGCCGTCATTAGGATGAAGGAAAAAAACATTAACTATTAGAGTGATGGCAAAAACATTGGAAATGGCCAATACCCAAAGTCAGTTAAAGTGGATGACCGCAGAATCCTGTTCATGATGAAGAAGAGACCTTTCACAACATCTATCCATATCAAGAACACTCTTGAAGAGATGGGACAACAGTGAGTTTCTCAAGACAAGCAAATATGATATTCTTCTCTGGCCAAGTCCGTCACCTGATCTCACCCTAATAGAGCATGCTTTTCACTTAGACTGAAGGCAAGAAAGACCCACAGACGGGCCGCTGACAACCCGAAGACAGCTGCAGTAAAGGCCTGACAAAGCGTCTCAAGGCAGGAAACTCAGCATTTGGTTATGTCCATGGGTTCCAGACGCAAGGCAAAGACAAAGTCCTTATGTTTGTAATTATGTTGGTTCGTTCCATTATTTATGAGCCACCAGAATGGCAATGCATGTGAAAACAAATAGCTGTAATTCCTGAATGGTTAATGCCAAAACCCCTCGAATTAAAGCTGAAAGTTTTTACTTTGCTCACATCTTGAATGTTTCATTCATTCAACAGAGTCTAAATGGCAAAAAAAAAAAAAAAAGTCATTGTTCCAATAATTGTTATATGTATAAAATTGTATGAATGGCTCGCAAGTATGTTTTGCAGTCTTGTACATTTATTTTCTCTCTGCTGATCAGGAGTGTTTGCCTGTCAGGACTTTGGATCCTCTGGTCAACATTTCTAGCCTGATCATGAGAAAGTGCTTTCCGAAGAACCGCTTGCCTGTGCCAACCATCAAGAGCGTCTTTCATTACCCACTACCGCACATTCCAGCCAGCGGCCCTGTAGCTCAGCTCTACAGTCAGCCCCCTGGCGGTAAAGCGCATAATAAACACACACATGCAGCAAAAGCATACAAGCTTACAGAAATTAGACAGTTTTTAAGAACAACTTTGAGAGGATCAGTGATTATATCACTTTAAGCTCCAGGTTGAATGAGAGAGCGTGATAAGCTGATGTTTTGTCTGTTGCAGTGGATGATGTCTTAGATGAGAGTGATGATAACGAGGACACAGAGATCGACACAGAGAACGAAGAGGACGAGAAGGACCACAAGCCCCAGGTCACCTTAAAATACAAAGTTGCAAAGTGTTCCTGTTAAACATAGTGATGTCATCGGTATTGAGATTGCACGAAGTCGTGTGCAAGTTGTTCACTTCGCCTCGATTCAATAACATTTTATTTGTATAGCGCTTTTAAGAATTGTTTGACGGTGGCAAAGAAAAACTTCCTGAGAAACCCTGAGAGGAACCCGACTCAACAGGGCACCCATTATCATTTGGGTGATCTCAGATCGCAACGACTGATCTGCAGTCATACTGTGTGTTAGGAGGCTGGAAGTTCAGTACAACAGTTACTAGTTATGGATTTGCACAGAAATTGTGACGGACTTAACCAAAATTAAACCAAAAAAAATGATGCGATCTCATTGCAGAATGATGACATCGAGACTGATATCAACAAGCTACGACCCAGACACATACAGATACGGCAGTTTGATGAACTAAGGCCTTTTGAGCGCTTCTTTCCGGAATTTTCCGAGGATTTTCAGGTAGGGATTCGCCTTCAGTTTAATATTTGGTCCAGATGTTAAAGCTTAGGACAGAGATTATGATGATACAATCTGGATCATTTGTCTTCGCCCTAAATTCCTCTTCTTTCCCGTTTAAACTTCATATGCATTGTAGCTTCTCTGATCCAGTCTGATTAACCATTTTTGCTTCAGCTCAAAAAACAATGTGTTTAATTTTCATTTAAAAAGTTATTGAAGGTTTAGGAAGCTACGATAAACATGTCAATTATATGTCTATTTTTAAATGCATTTTAAGAATACCTTAACTTCATTTAAAGTTCAGATTTCTTTCACATTTGCACTATAGCATTATTATTTTTCCTGTTTTTACTGGTTGTTCCAATAATTTTGGACCTCACTGTCACAAAATACATGTGTAGACAAAAACTAATCACCATCATGAAGGTCGTTTGTCATTTCAGAAGCCATTAAGTCATCACGGCTTTGCGTGTGGTCTGGGGTGTTAACCTGGTCTGGGGTGTTAACCCAATTCATATTGTGCTCTAGTATGATTGCTCCACCCTCTCCTCTCTCTCCCCAGCTTTCAATTCAGTAATATTGTTTTGTACCAGAGTAAACTTTATTTTACTTTTATTACAGCTGTGAGTTTGGATAGACTGTCGACTCAGTTTGATTTTAAGGCATTGGTATTTGAAGTGTTAAAAGTCTATTATTTTCTATTATTATTTCTTATTTAAGTCAATCTATTATGCACCGAATAGCTGTGTAACTTGTGTTGTTGATATACTGTATATATTTTTAAATTTCATATCCTATACAAAAGCTATTATCTTTTTTTTTTTTTTTTCCTGTCAAATTGCTGCGCCACACCCCGGTCCAGCAGGTGGCGTTATTGCATAAAGCAATCGGCCATAAAGTACAATGAGAAGTGAAACTCTCAGCATAGTAATAGTTTTCATTTTCTGCAGAGACTGTGGTCTATTTTTAAAGGAATTTGTCGATTTTAGAGAGTTAAACTTTTGAACTAAAAGTACAAATCGATTCAGAACGAAGGCTGACCCATCGATTTAGTTAATTGAATCGATTAACAAAATATCAATTGCATTGCACAATCGATTTAATCGCACAGCTGCAAAATGAAAGCACCCTAAATTGCTGACTATAGCTTTAAAAACCTCATATGCATTTAAAGTTTTGTTTTGATTTTTTTTTCTTTTTAAACCTGACACCTTGGCAAACTACCCCCGGTATGATGGGAACTGCAGACATAACTACATTAGAGCAATTTGATCAATATCATATGCTCTTCTTTATTGAATTGCTCTCCTTTAGAAGTGTTGAAACCCCTCGGGGTGATTTTTAAAACAAGAACGTTCACCAGGACGTCCTCCTGCTAGCCGTTCACCTCGGATGCCCTTTCTTTCAGGATTACGATTTTGAGACGAACAAATCGACGTCCACGTCCCCTTCCGTTCCTGAAGCCCCAAAGCAGCAGAAACACCCGATAGTCATCCCTACAGCTCAGACCAAACCCAGGAACAGATCCTCACACCCGAACGAGGAGGAAAAACCCATGGGTCTGAAGAGCATCTCGAACTCCAAAGCTCCGGAGCGGGAGCTGGTGCA
The DNA here is from genome assembly GCA_030014345.1 of Clarias buthupogon. NCBI lineage: Eukaryota > Metazoa > Chordata > Actinopteri > Siluriformes > Clariidae > Clarias > Clarias buthupogon. The sequence continues at coordinate 25,453,835 of JAQMYK010000039.1, read as the reverse complement.
CGGTCTGAGCCGGCTGCTTCTCGACGCCTCCGATCCGGTGATCGGAGGAAGTTGCGTGGAGGCGGGGCTTCAGGATGAGGGTGGGGCAGAGCTTGAGGTGCCTGATACTGCTGCTCTGCTGCCCCTGCATGACCCTGAACTGTACCTGGAGATGGTGAAGGGGACGTTCTCGGTGCCTGGCTACACTGAGGTGGCGTACCCGGATTATTTCGGTCACGTAGCGCCTAACATTCGTGAGCACATTCTCGAGAGGGTTTATGGCGTACAGAGGTAAGAACTTTGAGTATTTTTTATTTTTTTCTTCGAACTGCTCGTTTCAAATAAAATTGCTCCAAATTTGTATTTTTCTGATGTATAATTATTTATCGCACGTTTTATACCATAACACGGCTAGTATTGAGATACAAAGAAACTTTAAATATTACAAAGTAGACATCAACCCCAACACTTTCTATCCTCAGCAATCTGATTTTATTAATATGCACATTAGACACGCCCTCAATCCTACATGCCCCGCCCCTTCAGCAGTGTAATGCTAAACCTAACATTTGCATATTGGAAGATGATTGGCCTTTATGTTTCATGATGCAATAACACCTACCTGTCATTTGTTCAGTAATATTTTATCCTTCTTCTTACTGCAGAAATAAATTTTTTATATTAAAATGATATTTATTTAGAGTATAAATGTAGTACATTCTAAATATTTTTCCCAACAGAGCAAAGATCTTCCAGGATATCGAGAGGCTCATCCACCCCAGCGATATCATGGATAAAGTTGTGTACGACCTTGACCTGCAGAGGTCAGTTGTTAATGCTGTTAATAACATTTTAGCCTAATATGCTTAATACTCCCTTAATATTTAAGAAGCACTTGTCTTTTTAATGTCTGTCTTTTATTTATTTTTTAGCTGTCCATTAATTGATGACGACGAGGCGCTGAAATTCAACTCGCAGTTTGAGTCGGGGAATTTGCGCAAAGCGATTCAAGTCAGAAAGTAAGCAGGATTCGTTTTAAGAACATCACACAGTACAGTCATGTTCAAAAGTTATTACATCTTTTAATACTATGTGTTTTTGTGTGAAATCAGAATTAAAGTTGTCTGATCGTAGCAGGTCTCATGATTAGGCAAACAATACGTCAGACGAACACCAACAACTTGTTTTTTTTTCCATCATGCGATTTTTTATTTAACAGAAATCAAGCCAAAAAGAAAAGTACTTAGTGTTGCCTACATGTTGTTTTTTTGCCTTCATTTTTGTTAAATAAATAATTGTACGGTGAAAAAGTTTGTATGTTGAAAATCCAATTCCTCAGAGTGTTACGTCGCCCCCTAATGGTGGGAATTGGACGCAACCAAAAATTTTTGGGGAAAAAAGGGAATTTTGCATTTGTGCCTTTTTTTTAATGTGATTTCTGCGTTCTTTAGGTTCGAGTATGACTTGGTGCTAAACTCGGACATCAACAGTAACCACTATCATCAGTGGTTCTATTTCGAGGTGAGCGGCATGCGTGTGGGGGTACCATATCGCTTCAATATCATCAACTGTGAAAAATCCAACAGCCAATTCAACTACGGTGAGTAAAACAATTACTGCTGCCTCAAGACATTACACACACACACACACACACACACACACACAAAAACTGGTACAGACAAATTTACTACATGAAATTTTTAATTGATTGTGGGAGAGAACGAGGTTTTATGACGTCATATGTGGGGGCATTCAAGTCAAACTGGGACTTTTGAAAATTCGTAATGAATAATATAAAATAAATAAAGCATAATATAATAATAAAAATTTGGAAAGACGTAAAACCGATTGAGATTTACAGAAGACTTCGGAATCCCGGTTTGACTCGAACACTCCTCGTATTATTGTGTTGGAGTATCTGTACTGATTGTGTACAAGTCTGTTGGTGACGTTTTCTTGGTATAATTAGAAGATCTGTGTGTTCTTGTTGCAGGCATGCAGCCGCTCATGTACTCGGTACAGGAAGCGATTGGCGGGAACCCTCGCTGGGTCCGTACCGGATCTGATATCTGCTACTACAAGTAGGTTCTGCTCAAATATTCAGTTCATTTCCAATGCTATTAGATTAATATCAGATCACTGACTGATTATAGGTTATTCTTGTAACGCTCAGTTTTCCATTAGGAGAAAGTCTTTCAGAAAAGGCGCATCTGTGCTTTTTATGCTTTCTTGGGGAAAAAATGGCATAGAAATACTGAAAGATTAATTTATGCAAATTTATATGCAGTATGTGAAAATGTTTCAAATCACCATGATCACATGATCACCGTGTTTCAAAGTAATGTCCTCTACTTTTTGAACTCCGTTACATCATAAATGGTATAATGATCCCTGATCAGGTCACTATGTACGGATTTTGGAAATGTTCATATATATATATATTTTTTTTTTCTTTTTTACCTTACTTTTAATAAAAAGAATAAATTTAACTCATTATTTTGGCAGGATTTGTCATGTTATACAAAACTTTTTAACTAAATAAATACTGTATATTAATCATCATTTAAACATTCAGCCATAAAAATGTTCAAACTGAGACTTTTGATTTATGAGATAAAAAAAAAAAAAAACTCCCTTTATTTTTCTATATGATCCCCTGCAACACTAATGCACTTATCCCAGTGTTTCACTAGTGCTTGGATACCATCAAGGTAGAAGGTTTTCTGAGTACACTAGAGCTACGATCACACTCCCTGCTTCTGGCCTTTCAGAAACTCCTTTAATTGCACAAACATGTGGAAATAGACCATTGGCATAAAAATTATTGCCTCTTCCATTCACGAGAAATTTCATTACAAGTCCCGGTTTGACTTGAACGCCCCTCGTACATTTATGATGATACTTTGAGGTAATATAAGCATCTTTAATAAATAATAATTTAAAAAAGTAACCTGCAGTAATGTCAGAAGAATAAAACCCTCCTTAAGACTCCTCTAAGCACTGTTTCTGTATGAAATCACTGACTGCACATAAAACCTGCCAATGTCGAGTTGAGAAAAACTTGTTGTGAAAACACCTCGCCTTGTACAAACCCAGAGGAGAAAAGAGCAACAAGGTCACGCAAGACTGAACTCACTATCAACAAAATCCGACCTGCCAGGCTTATTCATGCGCGTGTTTGTGTTGGCATTCTTCTTCTTCTTCTGCTTCTTCCTGCTTACAAAGCGCCATTTACCGTGTCTGAAATGTCTGAAAAGGGGAATGACTTTTTAATTCGTGGGTGTATTATTCCATCATCTATCACATCCTGCCGCACAAGATTTAATGACAATATCTCATTTCTACAGGCTGATCTATTTCCTGTCTCCGCAGGAACCATTTCTCACGAAGCTCCATCGCCGCCGGAGGTCAGAAGGGCAAGTCCTATTACACCATCACCTTTACCTTGAGCTTTCATCACAAGGACGACGTCTGTTACTTTGCCTATCATTACCCGTACACCTACTCGACCCTGAAGGTATCGTACGGCTCAACGTCCTGACCTCCAGTCGATTTCTGTTCACTGTACAGTACGTGGACTCTCTGATCTGATCTGTTGTGATCTGATGTGTGTGTGTGTGTCAGATGCATCTCCAGAAGCTGCACGCTCTGTGCACTCCTAACACCTACTACAGACAGCAGCAGCTCTGCAAGACGCTTGGAGGAAACGACTGCCCCCTGCTGACCATCACAGCCATGCCGGAGTCCTCCAGCAACGACCACGTCTGCCAATTCAGTACGACTGCTGAACCTACAACATTCTCAAATATCATTTGTCTCAAAAATGTACGTGCTGAATCGTGAATTGGCGTGTGTGTGCAGAGAACCGGCCGCTGGTGTTCCTCTCGGCACGCGTCCACCCTGGAGAGACTAACGCCAGCTGGGTGATGAAGGGCACGCTAGAGTTCCTGATGAGCTCCAGCCCTCTGGCACAAAGCCTTCGAGAGAGCTACATCTTCAAAATCATCCCCATGCTCAACCCGGATGGAGTCATCAACGGCAGGTATGTACACGTGCACACTATTCAGCATCCGTTCACTTTTTTATACCATCCCTCATTCTCATTGTCGCTTGCTCTCTGCTCGTGTGTGTGTGTGTGTGTGTGTGTGTGTGTGTGTGTGTGTATAGTCACAGATGTTCTCTGAGCGGCGAGGACCTGAACAGACAGTGGCAGAACCCCAGTGCGGAGCTTCACCCCACAATCTACCACACCAAGAGTCTGCTGCAGTACCTCAGCGCTATCGGAAGAACACCTCTGGTGAGACGGAGTCTGATTTTTATTTTTGGGTTTTTCTATGTCATCAAAAATGATCTGCACTCAATTCAAATACATAATTTTTTTTTATATATATAATGTAATGTTTAAAAAAAAAAAAAAAAAATGTAGCCCCTCTTTTTCCAGATTTTTTCCCCCCGATTTTCTCCCCTAATTTAGTCGTGTCCAATTCCTCCTAGTCACTAGGGGGCTCCCACATTAAGCGTCTACCGCCACTCAGCCGGGAGGGGCCGCAGACCGACCCACGTGTTTCCTCCGATCCACGTGGCGTCACCGACCATTTTTTTCGAACTGCTCACTCACG
>JAQMYK010000039.1:25420087-25440792 GCA_030014345.1 Clarias buthupogon | reverse complement strand
AGCTTAGGGCACGAGGCAGGGTACACCCTGGACAGGGTGCCAATCCATCGCAGGGCACACACACATACACACATTCAGGAAATTGGTAATATTAGGTAATATTTTATCGGTGGCTGGAACAGATTACATTGCATTTACATTATTTCCTATGGGAAAATGCATTTGCAATGCAAATTAAGAACTTAAGAACTCGCCTCCAGAACAAACTCATGTGCCGAGGTACCACTGTACTCATTTATTATTAGAAAAAACTATCACAGATTAGAGGTTAACTTTAGTGAAAATTCCCAAATACTAGCCAATATCCAAACAAAGCTATTTTAAGGTGGAAGAAATGATGAAAGCTTGCTAGTCAATATGAGTTAAAATTCCTAAAGCTAATGACCAAATGTTACAGAATATTTACAAATTAAACTGATTATTTATTGTTAGAGAGCATCTATTGAAGCTAGCATGAGATAAATTACCCAAATATAATATAAGAGGATATTAAATGTAATATTTAGGGAAAATGGTCAACGCTAGCTTGCTAACATGAGTGGAAATTCCCAAATGCTAGTCAATATCAAAGAATCTCCCCAGGATCTTAAACACATCTTTTAACCAAAATGAGTGAAAAATTCCCAAATTCCAAAAAAATATTGAAAAATATCCCAATTAGCTAAATGTTGGAGACAAATACCAAAGAATACAAGCTAGTTAACAAATAAAAGCTAGCGCACATTATTGGAAAACAAAAGCTGCACACATTTTAGTGGAGCTGCAGCTAATGTTAAAGGATTTTTTTTTTTTTAATATTAAAGAGAGCATGGACATACAGCAGTAATAAATGTTTTCAATTCATTTAATTATTTTTAAGTGAATGGAAATGTCAGTTAGCGTGGGATGATAAAAGATGAGGATTACAAAGTAAAAAGGGACAAGCTCAGTTTTAGCCTAAAGCTATCATAGAGTTCACTTGTTTGAAGCTACAACAGAACTGATTGAATATCTTCCAGTACAAACAAGCTTAAGAATATAAAAAGCATTCTACCCCTAAAGTAAATAGGCAGTTCACTGACTATAAAGCACCACTATACAAAAAAAAATCAGAAATCCTAAAGTAAACACGACTCTGAAACAATTTCACAAGCCGTACTGGGACAGCTTTGAACAGCGAGGTTTGGGGTTGTAGCATGAATACTATGTGGTGGTTTGATCAGAATAAAAAAAATAAATGAAAAAAAAAAAAACAGAAAGATTTTAAAACCCGAAAGATGTTCGACCTTGCCAAACCAGCACGACTACAAAACCTCGTCCAGTTCCCACTGATGAGATGAGAGGTGAAGATTTCGGGAAGGAGCGAGGGAGAGTGCCTAGGCAGAGCAATGATGGAATGTTAATCCCCAGTCAGAATGCTAAATGAAAGCTTGGGGCTTTCAGTTCCGTCACTTCCCCTCTCTCTTTCTACTCATCCCTCCGTTCTTTAGAGCTCAAGAACAAAAGGCAACAAAACCCAGCTGGTCCTCTAAGCCAGCTGCATTCACAGCAGACGCCTGATTAACCTCTCTTTCACACACATACACACACACCCACACACACACAAACAAATGCAGTGCATACACTTTGCCAGATACGTAATATAACTTACATCACAGCTGAGTGCTGCATATAAATCATGGTTATATTAATCGCTCGTTCTAATACATTATCGTTTCTATAGTAACAAACAATTAACTGGGATTTGTAATGCAGACACTGCGCATGATATAAGCCTGATATATATGGTGACATTATCTGTCTATAATTACAGTTTATATATATATATATCACCACGCTGTCATTGATTATGTATCTACTGTATAACAGCACACCTCGTCGTGTTTGATTCCTTACATGACTTTATGACAGCTTTATAACACATACACACTCTGTCAATTTATTTTTTATTATTATTATTCCTTCTCATTGACCTGCCGCTGACGTCTGACGCCCTAGTGAGATTAAAGTGGAGTCCGAGTCAGAGAAACCAGACGCCAGGAGAGACAGACACTAGTACTCATCTAGCTCTATCACACACACACACACATATATACACTCAAAGCTATTATCCAAATGCACACAGAGAGCTATATTTATGTGCACACTGTTCTTTGTTTTCATCCAAATGCTTCCATATGAGCACTGCTATACTACTACTAATATACTACAAATACAAATTTGATGTCCACACACAATTAGAAAGATTTCAAAGGTCTGTTAACTGAAATTATACACATACTGTTGCATGGTGGGTGAGTGCGGACCGGGTCAATGTAACCTTCATTGCAATGTCCTTCAGTGGACATCTGGTACATGAAAATATAGTCAGTTTATATTAGATTAGGATTGTTGGGTCTCTCTGGGTCAGAAACACATTCGTCTTGTAATCTGGAAATCACAAGTTCAGTTCCTGGGTGCTGTTACAGTCATGTGTAGCCTGAGTCTAGAGAGCAGATTGTCCATGATTAGCCAATCATGGATGTCTGTGAGGCGGAAGACACTTTCCTACCAACAGTGGGTGAGCAGCAGTTCGAAATGATGCGGTCAACTGATGTCACGTGTCTCACGTGCACATTACCTACCCCTAATCAGCATTTGGTCAGGGATAGCCCAGTGGTTAAGCCATTGGATTACAGATTGGAAGGTCCCTGGTTTACACCCCAGCACCATCAAGTTGCCACTGTTGGGTCTTTGAGCAAAGTCCTTAACCCTCAACTGCTCAGATGTATAATGAGATAAAATAAAAGTCGCTCTGGATAAGGGTGTCTGCCAAATACTGTAAATGTAAATCTGGAGGAAAGTTTGGACCGGGAGTAGGTCTGGAGGAGTAAAGTTGAGGCATTCAACCCCAAAAACCATGGACCACCCATCATGCTTTTTGGGTCAGGAATAGCTCAGTGGCTAAGCAATTGAGAAATGACCTGGAAGTATACTGTATGAGTCACCTAGATGTCTTTCTTTCGTTCTTTCTTTCTCCTGTGCAGAATTTTTTTTTCTCCTATTCTGTCAGTTAAAGAGCTCCGTAGGTTGATATTTGAGGCAATATTGCAATAATGTTTAAGAAACCAAACAGAGTATAATTAAATAAGCCTTCACAACCTACCACAAGTGTGATTTCTTGTATCAGCATCTTGTTGCTTTCATTTCCAATTAAAACGGCAATGCTAATCTAATGTCTGTGTTTTTACATTTGGACATACACTGATCAGCCATAACATTATGACCACCTGCTTAATATTGTGTAGGTCCCATTTTCCTGACAAAACAGCCCAGTCCTCTGGAGGCATGGACTCCACTAGACCTCTGAAGGTATGCTGTGGTTTCTGGCAGGAAGCTGTCAGTAGCAGATCCATTAAGTCACATACTGTATATTCTAAATGTATTTTGGATTAGATTTTAATGTGTTAATGCCATACCACAGGTTTTCAGTGTGCACTAATTTTCTATAACGGTACTTCTGACAGTATTTACATTTGCAAGTCCTCAATCATAAATGTATAATAATGCACATTTTTCCCAGGTTACAAAGGCACTCATTTGCCAGAGGTTCCACGATAATCTAAGGCTTATAATAAATGACTAGAAATGTGAAACTTTCTGCAGGAAGATGTTCATCTAACATTTGTGGAAGGAGCCTTCACCGTCAGGGTTTAAAACAGAAATCACATTTTTCTTTTATGGTTTTGCTTGTTTCAATTCCTAACTAACATGACATGCTTCATTTTTTTGAAATGACATCAGCCCTAACAGGAACTATCTAACAACCTGCACAGATGTTCCACAACTTTAAATGTTTTTATGTAAAATGTAAAAACTTTGACAATAAAATAATCTCTAATTGCTGACATGCTGAAAAAAGTAATAGGCTAAAAGCTTGTGCTGTTGTGTTTTATTCTTTACTATTGTTGTAGAAATTAATAGCGTCTTGAATTAGGATTTTTACTAGGCATTCAAAATTGTGTGCCACCTTACACTGAACTGAAGGGCTTTTTTTTTCCTTTTATGCTCTGCAATTATCAGCTAATGGACACCTGATTACTATAAGGGGCACTCATTGTGACTGATGACAATTCTCGTGAATGAAGGTGTAAAACCGATTGACATTTACAGAAGTCTGGAAGCAAAGTACAATGATGAGCCGCAGTAACACAATTTGAATGGTGCAAACATTTTAAAGACGACCGTACGTCAGCCGAGGTAGCCTGGACCCCACTGCAATAACTCCCGTGGACATTCGTCCGATCATGGCTCCAGTGTCCTGAGAACACTTTCTACCTTGATGCTATCCAAGCAGTAGTGAGACGCTGGGATAAGTGCATTAGTGTAGAAGGGGAGTGATTATATAGAAAAATAAAGGGAACTTTTACTCTCATAACTGTGTTCTGTTATTCTGCACAATCAAAAGTCCCGGATTGACGTGAACACATGTTACTATGTAAGTCATATTACAAACTATTATAAATAATTTAAATATATATATTTTACAAACAGCTGAAAGCAGTCAGCATATCCTGAGTCTTTATGGACGAGTGAATTATTTAATTGTCAAAGAAAAAGGATTATTGACTGATTATCTGTACCCTGAATTATTAATGTGTTGAGATGATGGGTGGGTGGTGGGGGGACTAACGAATGTGTGCATGTACTGTATATGTGTGTGTGTGCTTGTGTGGTAAAGGTTTGGCCTTGAGAAACACTTCGGTTGAAGAGATGGATAGGTGTGGCTGTACAGTAGGTGTGAGATGGCCGAGGTGTGGCTGAAAAATAAAGGTATACAGGAAAGGAAATCTAGTTCCGTGACCCCCGTCGATAAAACCAGATCCTGTATTCTTAAGCTTAGTTAACATATTGAACATGGACACTGGATAGGGCTAATGACAGAAAGGCCGACTCAGCTTTTTGAAGCTATCAGGAATCTAAGGCTACAGGGAGTCATGACATTGTAGGATATCCAGTGAAACATAAAGCTGATAAAGATTTAATGCAGTCATGGCATGTACGGTTTCTTATGTTGCCGCAGTGCTTAAAATAATACCACATGTACTAGACATTTTTGTCCTAAGTCAGCATATACTGTACGCAGCTGATGGGTAAAGAACTACTCCTGGGTTTTTCATCCTAGTCTTGATTCACTTTATCAGTAACGCATGTTCAATGACCACAATCTGGAATATTCACATTTGATGGAGCTATGAAAGAACGGAAACCTGTTTACCTGACCATTCTAATAGTACTACTGTATAATCACTAACTACATAAGTTCCCTTAACAAATAACCCGTAAAATTAAATCTCGCAATGAAACAAAGTCATACGTACCATGTCAATCGTATGATATGAAAATCAAGTCATATCAAGTTTCCCTGACAAGTGCACTTAAACCGATTTTGAGATTGTTATTTTGAGAAGTCTTTGTCATGTGACCCATTTTTAGTTCTTTCCTCAGAAAAAAATGTCACCAAATCAATACCCTACCCTCTATAGCCTGAGATACTGTACCTGGTCTTGGCTGATAGGAATGGAACCATGTGTGGGTTTCTTATTGTTTGTAGGAACTGATGGGTTATGAGATGTTTTTCTGCTTACTACTGTACAGTTGTAAAGAGTGGATACTTGAGTTATGTAAATTCTCAAGTAATGTAAAAACATAAGGAGTTCTTTATGTTTCTCAATTAAGGAATATCTGCTTAAATGATCACTCATACTCTTTGTAGTCTTTAGAAAAGAGATACAATTTATTTAAACTTTAGGGTTATTGCTTAAAAAGGCAAATGTGATTGTCTGATATTTGAAATTTACTAATGGGAAGCTACTACTTCCCATTGTCCTTGTGGATAAATTTGAAACCCTGAACTGTCAGACACCTTTTCCCATATTCACAGTTACACCGATCAGCCATAGCATCAACACCACCACCAGGTAAACTGAACAGCATTGATCACCAGCAAACTGGTGATAGGATCATGGGCACCCAAGGCCAGCACATTCAGTCCAATCCCACAGAAAAGTCATAAATTGAAGAAAAAGTCAAGGTTGGATAGAAAGGCACCAGAACATCCAGTGCACACCAGTCTGTCGTGCACTTTGTCCAGTAGCCAAAATACCCACGGCCTCTGACCCGGCCACCAAATTCCCCAGATTCTAAATAGATCGAGAACCCATGGGATGCACAAGTCTGATCCACAGACACCCCGCAACTCACAGCACAGAAAGGATCTCCTGCCAATGGCCTGGTGCCAGAAACCACAGCAAATCCCTCAGAGGCCATGTGGAGCCACACTCCAAGGGGCCAGAGCTGCACAAAGGGAACCCAGAACCTTAATGCTTTTAATGTTTATGGTTTTAATGTTTTTTTATATATATATTTTTGTATTTCCAGGACTTGTGCTGTTGATTACTGTATGTTTTAAATAGCAGGACAACAGTTTGTCACCCATTATCATTAGGAGGTCTCTTTGTGGTCAGGGAAATACTCTCTAGATGCTTTTTTCCTTATACATAAACCCTAGAGTTCACCATTTAATCTGTATTTATTGCTGTTAAACATTACCACTGACCACAAGCTCCAGGCTGCCCGCAGCTTCACAGTAACGCCTCAGAGTTGGCCGAGTTAAAAACTGGGATGTGTTGGCGTTAAGAGCAGCAGCCAGCTCTCCTCTTTAAATTTTCATGAGAGACCTTTTTTTTTTTTTTTTTAAAGGAACAAAGCTTTTTATGTTTTCCCCTCTGGTTCCTTTCAGCTCTTCCGTCCTCGCCTGCAAACACACTGACCTTGTTCACCTTCCCTCGCTGTGACACATGCTAATCACAACCTAAAAGCCTTGGATACCAATTACTATCAGTGTATTAATGGATGGTTAACATTTGTAAGCTGTGTATTTTGTGATTTCATTAGCGAAATTTGTAACTAAGATGGATGTAGGATTTGTTCATCTCGATCTCAAACACACACGCACACACACACACACAAAGAAACACACATAAACACTTACTGCTCCACAGAGAATTCAGCTCTACATTCAGGGAAAACAACAGAGGGCCATTGGCTGTGTTTTTTAAAAGCATTTAGCCCTCTGGCAATTACTTAGGGCTTAATGTACAGTGTCAAAACAACCTCATTGATCGTCTGATTGATCAGTACACTCACTCTTTTTTTCTACTTCATCTAGATGAGTTTGTTGGCTAATTATTTATACCACCAGCCTTGTATCTTGCGCACAATAAACAAAATGACACAATTTTCGAATAATAATTATGCACTACAGTTGTAAACTCCTATTATATTTGTTATAACCATATAGCACTTTTGAATTCTTGGTTTTGATTAATTTCATACAGCATCAGTTCTGACAGTAATGCTAGCTCTAATAAAATCTAAAATTTTATATTAATGCACTCCTTCTAATACAGTATTATTTCTCATGATAACAACTTACAAGTAGTTTCTGGTGTCAGTGCTTTGTAACGCTCAGCGCAGAAAAGTATTTAGGAACAGATGATTTGCCCAGTAACATGACAAGCTTAACGGTTGATATATATATATAATATATATTAGGCAGAGGAAAAAGAGTGGTTGGTGATGGAATGACTGTTTATAGCTGTTATAGCATAAGTGATAAGTGTATCCAAATGGCTTTACAGATATTCCACAACAGTAACTCACTCAATCACTCATCTTCTATACCGCTTCATCCTGTATAAAGAGTTATGGGGGGGCCTGGAGCCTATCCCAGGAGTCTTGGGGCACGAGGTTGGGGTACACCCTGGACAGGGTGCCAATCCATTGCAGGACACACACATATTGTACTTATACACTCATTCACACACCAAAGCAATTATGGAACAGCGATAAGCCTCATCTGCATATTCAATTTGATTACATTTTATTTATATACAGTAGCACTTTTAACAATGGTCTTGGTATTGAGTAAGGAAAATTTTTTTTTAATCCACCTCAAACCCAAGGAGGAAATCGAACCTGGACCCTGGAGGTGCAAACTTTAAACCCATAAAATGTGACGTGATCTTTAATAAAATTAAAACAAAATGTAAATTTGCGGTCTACTTAAAGACAAATGTAAATACTAGTGAAACTAACTACATATGAATACTATTTATAGTACCATTAGCGCTATCTCTAAGTACTATGTTTATGGAAAGACATCATGTGTATCACATACTCTTGTGTTCTATACATGCTGTTATGTTTTTTTTTCTTCTTCCAAAAACAGGAAGTAATTAATTGCTATCATGCTGTTCAAGTTCTATAAATGAACTGTGTTTCTTTAAGAACAGTTCTTGAACAGAACATCTTAAACACCTGTCTGACTGGTCAGAGAGGAAATGCAGACAAATGTCACCGGGCTTTGCGTTTAAAAGACTTCGCATGGTCGGTTATGTTCTTTATTATTCTAAAGACTTTGTCAAAGCTAGGAGTCTGGATGTTAGCCAGCAGTGATCTTCAACATCAGTGCACCAAATATTACAGCAGGTTTACATCTGGGGTATACTGTAGTAATATTCTGGAACCTTGAAAACATGGAATAATCGAGTGAATGAATGATTTTGTGCAGACTGTTGCTATGTGTTTTAAAGGATACATTACACAGTGTTAGCGTCATCAGAATTACACGTTTCCAACTGTAAAATGTTATTTCAGTATGTAGGTATAGGTATATTAAGGTATATTATATCATATTCTACTAGCCTTTTAGTGGGTTTTACTGTAGTCTGTACATTTTTTAAAAGTTGATGTTACAAGCTGAAACATCAAGATATTATACATAGTTTTTCTTTCTATATAGTTTTTTCTATTCTATATATTGACATTGGTCAATTTAGGTAACATTTTAAAGTATATTTGAATTTTACATACATCATTCATTCATACCCATACCAGTGTAATTGGAGATCACACACAAGTGATCACTTTTGCTCTGGGACAGTTTTTCCTTTATTCCCACTCATTCTTCATTAGTTTAAGTTACTTAAGCAAAAAAACACTTCAAAACATGTGATAGGTTTTTCTACAATTTCATATTAGTGTGTTTGTAAGAGTCCAGTTCCTAAGTAATAGTTGAGTTCACGGGAATTGTAAACAAACATAAATCCCAGATAAAAATCATGATTTCTGATGTAAATTTAAATCAGATGAGTTTTTTTTTTTAAATAGAAGTCTATAAGAACTGCAAAAATGTGTAGCAAGCTTCATATCATATTTTGCGTCCAAAGAGCCAGCCTTTCTTGTATTTTTAATATAATCTTGAGGAAAAGTTGAAGTCCTAAAGAACTTCTTTGCCTTGCATTTTTGGAAAGGTTTTATCTCTCACTTTCAGACCAGTCTCTGTACCTGAGCAGTTTCAGAGAAATGCTTTTTTTGTTTGTTTAAGACACACAGAGACCTATAAATCCTTTAAGCCAGGCATGAACCAGTGAGAAACAGGTGCAGATGATGACAGATGATCAGGCCGGTGATTTCTGAATACTGGTGATGCTGAATGCTGAGTGGTTAGAACAGACGAGAGAACAGAAAATTAGGTTGTTGCTGCCAATTTTTAAAAAAAAAATTTTTTTAGATACATTGTAGCCTTTTATAGTAAAACATTCGTTCCTATTTATTTAATCATCATTTAAATACATTTAATATGAATAAATAAGGGGTGACTTCTTAAAAGACTTTTGCACATTATTAAATATAGTATAAAGGGTTTGTTTATTCATTTATTTATTTAAAATAATCCAGGTTCAGTGGGTTTTTTTGTATTTCTGTCATATAAAGTGATATATTAAAATAACACAGTATTAATGCTTTTAATAAAAAATAAAATAAATTGTTAATAAAAGCAATAGTAGATTACTTAATGCTTATAAACTCTTTTCAATCCTGCAAGATTGCTGTTTCTTGTAATCTCTTAGACTAACATGTGCTAGTCAGCAACCCGCATGCACATGTGTTGTTCAATAATCGCCTGCTTGTTCAGGTCCATGTGAATGGGTTCTGTGGTTGCGCTGTCTGTTCTCTAGCTGTTGTGTCACCTGTTTCATTTTGGTGCTGTTTAACAGTCCTTCAATTCTGATCATGCTCGCTCAGCTAGTCACACTATTTGAGTTATACTGTACATTTTTGACAACAATACCCAAACATACATAAGTATTCATTCATACACAAGTATTCATACATAAGTATTCATCTTTGTCATTAAAGACATTTCTGTGTATTTTAACTGATGCTCAGTTACCCTGACAGTCATATATCTAAATGATTGAACGGTTGGTTAGTCTTTTTAATCCACTGCTTTCGGTCACCAGTCAATAATACATAAAGAACAAAGCTGTCAGTCAAGCCGTCGTGTGATTTTCAGTCAATAGGCTCCAGCCATGTCATTTAGGCCTTCAGCACAGATGTGTATTGACTAAAGTGATTTACTGTAACTGAACACACACACACCCACACACAAATTTGGTAAGGCATGACACTTTTATTAAATACAATGTATCATGATTGCCTCAACGTCATTGGGCGCATTTGATCGTATGGTAACAGTAAGGTCACTGTTGATGAGGTTTCTTGCTCTTGAGCGTGTAGCTGTTCACACCAGGTCCCGTAGAACCACAGCTTTTTTTTACCTCACATTTAACACATCTAATTCACTCATCTGATAATTAGTAGAGGGAATAGACACATCTCTTTAAGCTGTGGTCCAACAGGAATGGAGTCTGACACAATCAGCTGATACTATAAACAGACCTGCTAAAATACAACTTTTTTTTTTTTTTGCTCCTTTTTTATTAAAGGATATGTGTGACTGAGTGTGTCTAAACCAAGCCAAACACACACACATGAAGTATGCTGTTTTTCTGAAACATCCTCAGCCATGTGTAGATCTTAAGCTCTGCTTTTGAAAAAGCAACATGGCCGCCATTTCCCCTCACATAAACGAATTGTCATACAGGTCATGTTGAACAGTAGCTTATAGACATTTAAAGATTAGAGCAGACAGGTTCTGAAAAGTTCTGTCCAGTCACAACTCAAGTTTTTTTTTGTTTTTGTTTTTTATCCTGTATGTACTCACAGTTTTCCGTTCCACTATACATTACAAATAGTGAGATTAGCGCAGGCTAGCTTTCATTCCTCATATTATTCTTGTATTCTTGTACAATACACAGACTTTTCTTCCCCAGCTATGTATTCACCTGTCATAAGCCCTATTAAAACATGCCCGCAAGAAAAAAAAATAGATAGAAAATATTTGACATAGCTAAACCGAATAAAAGCGCCTAGCTAAGCATTTAGCTGAGAGGATGCTAACACAAAGCTATTAGCTGTCGTTCACTGTTAGCGACGTTAATAGTTTTTGGTAGCTTCTCACACTTTTTTTTTTTTACATTCACTCTGATATACAAGTCACGAAAATAATTCACTAGCATGAGGAAAACATTAGATAACATTTTTGGTCAAACTTGTGCACTTCTGTACATTCCTTCTGTGAGACGAAAATCAGGCAAAAATAAATTAGCAAAGATAATAACGTATAAAAAAATAAATAAGTGTCTCACAGTAAATACATTTTACAAATTAAGACTTTAAAAAAATCTAAACAATATACACAATTCAGGACTCAGTGACTTACAGTACAACACATCCATATGTATGTGTTTATATATGTGTGTGTGAGTGTGTATAAATATACAGTATATATATATTACAGCAGGTGTACAGGTGTGCAAATTTATACACTCTTTGCCCTTCGCTCAGTGTTATGTTTGATAACTTATTGTGACTGTCCTAATAATTACGCAGAAGTGGATGATACACAAAATATATTGGGCTTCATGTGGCTGAAGAGTTTGTGTTTTTGTGATGGTAAAAAAAGTGCATTGGTGAATAGAAATCTGGGGCTTGTATACAATCATGATACAATACATATGCTTGTTATTGGGTTTGGAGTTTTGGGGGGGAAAAAAAAAAAGAAAAATATCCCCCTCCTTCTTTTCCTTTCATCCCATCTGCGTTCTGTATGAGTCTACAGGGAATAGGTGCTAATAGCAGACATTAGTACTGTAATGAAATATATATTACACCATAACAGCTGTGTGCTCCTAGCTTGAGTACTACATCACTGCTTCAACTCTGTAATAATTCAAGTGAGTGAGTGAGTGAGTGAGGGAGGGAGGTAGGAAGGAAAGGAGGGAGGGAGGCCGGGGTCATAATTTAGCCTACCCCATCATAATCAGCCACTCTGGGTAATTGGGCTCTTGTCCTAAATGCACGCTAAACATATTGAAGCATGGGCATGGCCTTGTCTCAAATGACTCAATACGCCCCACTGTAGTGCACTATAAAGACAAACCTCGAAGGCTCTCAGGGCTCAAAGGACTATGACCCTGTACATTTTTCTGTAAAAATCTCTACAATACAACCGTACTGCGTTTTGATATCTATATCTCCATGCTGCTGTCAAACATCCTGCTTTATAACTGTATTTATTACATATGAACGTGTTTCCAATAAGAAGAAGCAGATGGGGAACCTTCTGTGGTCCTTTCCTTTCTACATTTCATGAAGTAGGCAGAACGTGAAGAGGCCTTCCTGAAGTCCTGGAAATGATGCATTTCTGGAGAAGACGATATTTACAGTAACATTTCTAGTGGCTGTACAGTAAATGTCTTGCCAGCAGAGGAGCGGTCTGGCAGCATGGAAGGTCTTTGGCGTCACGTTTCAGTCCTTCTTTAATATTACTGATAAATGAGGCTCCTGCTGCCTACTGCACTACACTTTTAGAATAGGAGGAGGAGCAGGATGGACAGATTGTGGGTAGGTAGAGAGAAGAGAAAAAGAGAAAAGGACAATAGAGTGCAGTTAAGGGAACACGCACGCACACACACACACACACACACACGCACACACTCACACACAAACTCTATATCAGCCCAGGATGTCCAGGTAGACTGGTGAGGCCTTAGCCAGATTGAGCAGCAGGGTGTGGATCTCTCTGATGTTGAGGCGAGAATGTGGTTCTCGCTGCCAGCAGCCCAGCATCAGGTCATACACCTCTTTTGGACAAGTGCGTGGCCGCTGCAATACACGACCCTGAGTGATGCACTCTATCACCTGTGAATTAACAATAGGGCAATGGTTAGTAAGGTTAACATAGAGTTCTCATAATTAGGTGTACAGTTTTTTACAGTGTATTTTAAAGTAAATTAATTCAGAACAGGCAGCGGAGAGGGAAATCAGCAAGTCAGGAACAGAAGTAATAGAAAAATAATGACTAACACTATAGTGTGGTGCAAAGTGGAATTAGTAGTACCACATTGAAGCTGATCTTTTGTGTTTTAGAATCATTTTGCTTTATTTCTGTTATACCACAGCAATTAGCCACAGCTAACATTTTTAATTATTAACAAACAGCATTTGTGTGTGTTTTTTTTTTTTTTTTTTTGGTTTTGTTTTTCACTTCAAATCAAGTTTGTCATATTTTGGCTGATTTAAGTTTTTTAGATTCCTGGTTCAATAAGCTTCATTTTTATGCCAAGCTTATTACTGCATCATGTCCGTTTGCTGAGATATGGTCAGTGCATTTTTTTTTCTTTATGAGTAACGCCTTTTAAAAAAATAAGAGTAAAAATAAAAGTAGAAATAACAACAGGAAACAGAAATGCCGTTTTTCAAGTTGAAGAGAAACTGAAAATCACAGTCACACACTTAATCCTGAAGATTTTCCCATAGAATAAAACATTCAGCACTGACACGGAAAACACCTTCAAGTAATGTTAAACATGTCCATACAGAAACCTTCACATCAACAACTACTCGATTTTTATTTATTTTATTTATTTATTTTTTTTAGAGGCACAATTTTTAATCCATTATCATTAAGCTTAGCTTATGTGGGGCGTTCACCTTACAAGTCCCGGCAAATGAGTTGCTACTGTAGAAAGAGTAACTGTTAGAATGAGTAAACATGCACACCTGGAATCACTGAAATGTTTTTTTTTCAGTGAGTTATTGAGTTTCAATTCAAATTTTTTAGATCTCTAAGGGACATAGAAAATAAAAAAGTTTAATAAAAAAATTGTAATGAACATAATTTCTATAATATCAAAAGAAATGAGCTGAAGCATAAAAGTATAAGGCTTTATGTGTATATGTGAGTGTTTACCTCATTGTTGGAGAGCTGGTACCAGGGCTGTTTCCCGTAGGTAAATATTTCCCAGAGCACCACACCCAGACTCCAGACGTCACTCTCCGTGGTGAACTTTCTGTACATGATGCTCTCCGGGGGCATCCAGCGGATCGGCAGCATGGTATGACCGCCCACCTGTGATTATCCGGTGTAAAAAGGTCAGAGTTAGGATGAAAATTCCCAATCGTCACAAGATCGTCATCCTACCTACTGTACAAAGGTATACAAGACAGGTCTGCACTTTCAGTAGGCATTTTCAAATGTGTTTCAAGCTTAATATCTGACAACACCCCAAACATACAACTATGTGTTGCACAATATGTTTTATCCCAAGGTCTCGCTGATGCTACAAGACTTGGACTTGGGTTTATGTCACTCATCGGCAGCATAAATCTATGTTTTTCATATCACCATATAAAATCCTTGCTCAGACAAACAATGCAAGTTGCAATTCTGTTTTCATTTACTGAAAATAACAGCAACTTTCTGCATGTTGCAAACTCCAGGGAAAATCAATCTGACCTACGACTCAACCCCAAAGCCCATCTCTTCATTTACTGGCTTTATCATAATGCGTTGGCTTTAAAATATTAATTATGTATTTGCAGGGCAGTATGTGGATTAGCCTCATATTAATTGTTTTAACATACTGGACTCATCAAATATTAAGGGCCAAAGCTTTTAAGCTTTCTCACCAAGCCCACAGAGGCAGAAGGCTTTACTAAGTCGAAGACACTCTGAAAAAGCAGTCTACTAGATACTACAGCGCCACACACACACACACACACACACACACACAATGCTACAGTAGCAATAGTTTTTAAACCTATTAAGACCTACAAGACTTTCACAGAACTACAAACAATATGGCTTACTGATATCTGCAAGAGCTTTAAACTGATTAACATTACATATTATACAATTGATTAATATGTATTGGTGTTTTAACCAAAGACACACAAGACAGAACACAATCCTGAAATCTGAGGCTTAATTCCTAACCTCTACTAGAGGATAATGGTCTAGTTCTGGAATAAATTATACAAAAATTATGTACTTTGATGTGAAATATAATCTGGACATACAGTAATGTGGGAATGTTAGACCTCTTTTATAAAAAAAGATGTCTAACACACAGCCATCTTTTATAAAGACACATCATCATAGTTATTCTTGCAAGGGGCGTTCAAGTCAAACTGAGACAGAATAACAGAGCACTGTTATGAGAGTAAACACTCCCTTTATTTCTCTATATAATCCCCTGCTACACTTATGCACTTATCCCAATGTTTCACTAGTGCATGGAAATCATCGAGGTAGAAAGTTTTCTCAGTATGACAGAGCCATGATCACATTGCCTGCTTCACGTCTGAAACCCTGACCTCCCAGAAACTACTTTTAATGGCCCAACCGTATGGAAATGTGATTTCAGGACTGTACGGTGGATGTGGCAATAACTCCCAGCCGAGTTCCTGTAACGTGCAAGTGATGCTAGTGAATGATTGTCTGTACAGTTTCCACAGACTGATGCATCTCTTCTGTAAGTTGGCAAGAACTTATCCACAAATTTTCAAAAAACAGGCTGAATATTCACAGGAATGAGCGCCGAGCCACCTCAGCCAGGATCGTACAGGCTTCGTTAAAATATGCGCAGCATTCTCATCACCGTACTGTGCTTAAATCAATCGCCTTTACGCCTTCATTCATGAGACATTTCATCCCAAGTCCCAGTTTGACTTGAACGCCTTTTGTTTTATTATACCTTATTTATAATTAACCATCTTCTCAGTCATGACTTCCTCCTCATGCTTTTTGTTTTTACAGGTCTTAGAAGGCTGTCTTTTGTCTGAAAGTGTGTAATTTATTTATGACTTCTTTTTCTGCTTGGCAAATTTAAATTATTCAAAAAAGAACATGTTGCTTATGTAAGGAAATTTTTTTTTTTAGTTTGTCTGGTACTAACCGCCATGCCACAGTCAAACTCATGAAGATTTCTTTTTTTCTCTGTTCTGTTGACCTGTATCTGTATTTTAATGTGTTGCACTGCTGTCTGGTTAGATAATTGGACAAAGAAGTATTACAAGCTGTTAGAATGTTTTTTTGCATGTTTTCCTTGAACATAAGGGTGTTAAAAAGCACAAATGCCAAAAACTGAATGCATTACTCCACACAAAGCTTTTTTATGTACAAAGTTTGTTGAAGATCATGTGGAACATAAATATCAATCTCAGTTTACAGCAGCATCAGCTTCTTCCACTACCAGTTTCACTTTGTGTTCTGAGAAAAGCATCTTTTCATAATGCAGGCATTCATAGTAGACGGTCTGATCAGGCATCAACCAACTGCATACAGTACAGTATACGTATGTCTGGGGTCCCATAAAGTTATAACAGAGTTCATAAATCTCGACTGGAGAATAGGGCGTAGCGGATATAACCAGTTGTAGTAAAAGCAACAGCTTCCCGCATACAACACACATATCTCACGTCTCTTATACATACTGTAAAGGTGAGTGTGTGTCTCCTGTGCTGCAGCATCATCTCTCTGTTTAATTTCTTTCATAAATATTACCTTCGTAAATAATGTATTGCTTAGTATCTCCCAAATGTAGAAAAACAGTGCTAGCAATAGTGCACTAATAATAATAATAATAATAATAATAATAGAAATTATTAGAATTATTGCCTATTTGCTCTAATATTAGAGATAACACTTCAAGGTGTGACATGCATGTCTTTGGACTTTGGGGGGAAATCAGAGTACCCAGAGGAACCCCACTAAGCAGCAACAGAGGTGTGAGGTGATGGTGATAAGCATTAAGCCTCCCTGCAGGGTGTCAGGGCTGTGCCTCTATAAAATTGATCAACACCTTCTGTTCAGTCAGAGCTGTGGTTTAATATATTTATAAAGGCTCTTCCATTATCTATACAGATCTATGTATCAGTAACAATTTGTTAAATGTTGTAATGTACAGTAGGTCAAACTAAGTGCAGGAAATAAACTTTGGGAATTATGTTTGCAACACTGTTAGTCTCAGATTCTTATCAGAAGTACCTGATTTGATACCATCCACTTGGCATCCAGGTTTGTATGCCTGCTCTACTACGTTATAATCATAATTCACTATGCTACGCGTTTTTACTGGGATTTGTATGGTCAGGACTGGTGTTTTTATAAAGCTTCATAAACTCCGTCACAGTAATTATGCAATAAGAGTCTAATGAGGCTCCATCAAAATGCCACCTAAGGGCCAGATTTGTGTGTTACACAACCGGCTTACACAGCGAGACGTCGTCCCTCAGCCGCTGGCTTTTCAGAGCAGCTGTTTCTATGGAAACTGATGTTCTATAGGGCTAATCAATCATGCGCCTGAGGCAGACACACACACACATACACACACACACAGCATTACAATCACAAAAGGGCCCAAGTTCTGACTTGGTGCATGATCACATGATCAGGCTGCAGAGATGTGAGCTGAGTGAACTCTGTGCCTTCTGCTGCTTTAAAACATGCTCATTAATAAACCAGCGTCCGGCTGAACCATTTGCGCGGCATGCAGACACACATGTAAAATGCTGCTCAATGGGTTTGCACTTCTTTGATCTTCCGGCATTCCTCCTGTCTCCTTCTCTGTCCATCCCCTTACCTCCCTTCGCTCTCTTCCCTTTCCAGGGCCTCCACGTCCATACATATATATGTCCCTCTCTCTTTTTCTCTTTCTCTGTACCCTGTGCTTGGGGAGGTGAATACTAATCAGAGTTCTTTAATGACTTTTTCAGTTTCAGTGTCTGGCGCTCATGTCCTCTTCCTTCCCCGTCACCATGGAAACTACCCCTTTCCTGTTCATGTACCCCCAACCCCACCACCCTCCCATGTCACCCCTCCATCCTCTTTAATCTAAGAACTTACTGGCTCTGAATATGGGGCCAGAGACATACACAAAACGGAGACACACTGCACATACTGCAAAGGAAACCGGGTACAGTCGGGTTGCTTTTCCTGTCTCGTTCACTATTCTCAATAAAAGTGGGCAAAATATATGGGGACAACTTATTCTTTGTGTAAAGACTAAACCTTTGTAACTTCTTTATACTTTCTTATACTCATAATCTGAAACAGACGCACCCTTTTTTGAAGAGAGGACAACTTAAACAACTTCATTTTTCTTGCAACTCTAATTCACCAGAGAATCTTCTCACAAATATTTAAACGAATCTTCCAAACAGATCTCAAATCCATCCAAACAGATTACTAATAAGACTAATAATTGTCACGGTGGCTTAGTGGTCAGCACTGTCGCCTTGCACCTCCGAGTACAGGTTTGAACCCACCTCGGGGTCTGTGTGCATGGAGTGCTTGTGCTCCCTGTGCTTGGTGGGTTTCCTCCAGGTACTCCAGATTCCTCCGACAGTCCAAAGACATGCAGATTAAGCTAATGGGCGTTCCCAAATTGCCTGCGTGTGTGAATGTTGATCGGATGTCCCACCACGGTCAACACAACATACAGTAATCATCATTGGCTTTCACAGTCCCAAGTAGGATTACGTAGGTTCCTAGATGGATGGATGGATGGATGGATGGATGGAAGGCTAATTAATTAATTCGGAAAATGATTGCCCTGGTTCATTGATCCATGATCCTCTCCTTCCAGTTTAGCAAACAGTGGCATTTTACTATTTTACAGCATTTGTTATTTAAAAAAAAAAAAAAAGTCCTAAGAAATATAATCAAATAAATAACTAGCTATTACAGAACTAACTAGTAATTAAAATAAGTAAGTGATTGGTTAGCATACTCTTTTTCCATGTTGCTAACTGCTATGATTAATTCTTATTCCTTATTTGCCTAGATAAAATTTTACATTAGTATTTCCCTCAAGTGGTTAAAATATAACAAACAAAAGCCTAAAAATATATAAGCAAATAAGTGATATAGCTTATAATTAAATAATAATTAAATAAGTAATACTGTACAAGCAATCAGAGAAAAAGTTAGCATGTGCTAGCTAGCATGATGCAGAAACTTCTTACAGATTAACAAACAGATTAGCAAAACTGTAGGATGATGTAATTCATTAAACTATTAATATTAAACTGATTTCAGTTATAACATCTTGAGAAATATAAATTAAGAACTGGCACATGATGCTAAATATATTATAAAAAATAGCATAAACAGTTACTGTAGGATATACAGTAAATTGTTTGGGTTAGCATGATCTCCTTTGCAATGCTAATATGTTTTGATTAGCTCTTGTTCATAAGTAGGGACATCAGTATTTTTGGCAGAATAGAAAAGCTACAATGCCACAAGCAGTAGGTGTTAATTAGGAACTGTCTTGACGGTGTTTAGGAATAATGAAGTCTTGTTCAAATGGAGATTCTGACAAAAAAAAAAAAAAAAAGACAAACAAATTGCCGTAATAATTATTGCCAGCTAAAATGTTGGTGATATAATGGCTAATTTTTGATTAAGTGTTACTATATAGATTGAAATAAATAAATAGTAGCATTTACTTTCTCAAAATATTTAGAATATTTATAAATTTAGAGTCTCAAAGCCATCATAGTTAGCAAATGACAGGATTTGAAAGAGTTTCAATGTTTTGTGAGGGAAAAAAGTCACTCCAGGAAATACAGATGGTTTAGATTCATCAGATTTCCATCCATGGAGGAACTTCTGTACTCCCACTAGGGACCATGGAGGTGGTTACCACTGGTGACCATTGTATTTATTCCGATTTTCACAACCATTGTAGGTTAATCTCTCGTCAGCATTCACATGCACACATTATGCGCAATTCGGGAACTCCAATTAGCCTAATCTGCTTGTTTTTGGACAATAGGAGAAAACTGGAGAACCCTAAGAAAACCCATCAAGCACAGGGCAAACTGTGTGCAAACTCCATGCACACAGACCTGATGCAAGAATCGAACCCGGGCCCTGTAGGTGCAAGGTGACATTACTAAGCTTCCGTGCCAGATATTAGCTTTTGCTAAATTACACAGTCACTAACTGTTCTCAAGCAAATATTTATACATGATATTCAGTTAGCAATCAAGCAGGCATGGAGTGAACGATTGACACCAGAGTACTGCAGCTGGATCCAGCAGGTTTTGAAGAATAAGGCCTTGCTAGTGCCTGTTTTTCTTATCCCAGCGGTTCATTAATCTGATGAAATGAGACATTTCTTCAGAAATGGGGAGGGTGGCTTGAGATTTGCTAATTGTGGTGTTGATTGTTGTTCAATAGGCAATTTCCTGTTTTCAAATTTCTTCTGTTGCACATTAATTCTGGGTAATGTATAATGTCTGCACAGTGCTGACTGTGGGGTGTAAAGTGACAGTAATGGTACAGTGGCGGCGCCAAGGGCTAAAGCACTGATCGGAGTTACTGATCGGAAGATTGCGGTTCGATCCCCAGCTCCACCAGGTTGCCACTGTTGGGCCCTTGAGCAAGGCCCTTAACCCTATCTGCTCCAGAGGCGCTGTATCAT
>JAQMYK010000039.1:25405774-25419987 GCA_030014345.1 Clarias buthupogon | reverse complement strand
CCAGCTCCACCAGGTTGCCACTGTTGGGCCCTTGAGCAAGGCCCTTAACCCTATCTGCTCCAGAGGCGCTGTATCATAGCTGACCCTGCGCTCTGACCCCAGTTACGCTAGGATATGCAAAGAAGGAATTTCACTGTGCTGTAATGTATATATGACAAAAAAAACTTAACTTGACTTGACTTTTGGTCATTTTAAATGAATGATGTTTCCTTAATCAGTGTCCCTAAGGTCTAGTACTAGTACATAGTCCACTGAAACACCACTCACCCGGTAATAATCCGTGCTGTACACGTCGCGTGACATGCCAAAGTCTCCGATCTTCACCAGCAGGTTCTCACCAACAAGGCAGTTACGTGTGGCCAAGTCTCTGTGCACAAAGTGTTGTGAGGCCAGATACACCATCCCTGCTGCGATCTGCTGAGCAATGTGCAGCATCTGAGACTGTGTGAGCTCTGCCTGCTGCTGCACCTGACCATCTGCCATTAACACGGCGTCAGGACCGTGAGCCCTGAAAAGAGAGAGAGAGATGGAGAGCGATCTCTTGACTGACAATTGCAATTTGACTTTGACATAAAATATACTTGTTTAGAAACTTTTAAGTATTCATAGGGCATCTAGTTAAGACTAAAGGTGTTCAAGAAAAGACAATGGATAAGGAGATGTTCCCTCATGCCATCCAAAGGTTATATGTAAACTTGCACAACAAAGAAACACCACAGTCGTTAACATGAACCCGCAGGACAGCACACTACATTTACAGGGTTCAATCATTCATCCCTAGTAACTGATTGGTCAGGAGCATGGTTTAAATAAGTTTAAATAAGGCTAATTAGGTTTGTTTGTATTTTAGGAACTAGAATCAGGCATATTAGAAAGGTAAGCACAAACAAAAATGTGCAGAATTAAAATTGTGTATAATTATCAGTCATTACAATGCATAACATTATGCCTAGTATTGTGTGGGTTCCACTTGTGCCACCAGGACAGCTCTGGCCCCTCAGGGCATGACTGCACAAGACCTCTGTGCGTGTGATGTCTGGTACCAGGATGCTAACAGTGAATACTTTGGGTTGTGTCGTAGGACCTTTGTGGATCGGGCTTGTTTGCCTGACGCATTCCATGGATACTCAGTCAGATTGAGATCTGGGAATTTGGAGACCAGGTCAACAACCTTGAACTCCTGGCCTGCTTAGCCCCATGTGTGACAGGCTGTGATGTGTTGGTGTTCTTATACCTTTCATTCATGGACAGTGTTGACTTTTTTCCAGCAGTTTGTGCTGCACTAGCTTTTCTGTGAGATTGTGCAAGACAGGCTAGGATTGTTCCACCCACACACAGATGGGCCCTGGGTGCCCATGATCCCGTCTCCACTTTATTGCTATATTATTGATAATCTATGTCATTCGATTCAGCTGGTGGTGGTGTTAATGTTATGGCTGATTAGTGTAGAACATTATGTTAAAAAATGTAATGAGACTATTTGCTTGTTCTTGTATTATAAATATAAATGTGAATATAAATGTAGTTACCAGGTTACCAGGTTGCATCACCTTTATGATTAACTAAGATACAGCTTATAATTTATTATATATATGAAATATATATATATTTCATAAGGTATGCAACCAACACTAAACAACAGTGATACTGAAGGACTTAAAAAAAAAAAATGTACTTAGGAACATGTGGGAAAATCAAGTTAATTCTTAAAGTGTTAAAGTCAACCCAACAATTATAAAACCTTACTTTACAAAAAAATTTGGGGGAAGTTAATCTGAGACTTGCAAATGTGCAGAAACTGTTGAAACTCACTGAACAATAAGAAAGTAAAATAAATAAAGTTTTATTGCATCATAAATACATGCATCATAAAAGCAGGCCAAACAACTTTACTACCAAAACTGTGAGGAAAGATTTCTATGCATGGATGAGAACGCATTTCCAAATTCACATAGTGTACTTAGAGAATATTGTTATTCTCTGAATATTCGTAATAAGGGTAAATATGTGGGTCTTTTGTGAAAAGTTTTTTTTAGATACGTTAGTATAAGTAGATATACTTATATTACCTACTTACTACGTTAATAACTACCTATTATTATTATTATTATTATGATAAATAGTTACATTATTCTGATGTAGAAGAGCTAAACATTTTTACCGTTAGGTCAAACCTATAAGTAGTAATAGTAATTAGTAGAAATTAGAAATAAATTAGTATGGTTATACTTGGCTAAGAATATATATTTGTAGTTGGTATATAATGCCATGATGGTGTGTTCAGGCTTATCATGACTGAAGTCCAGCTATATGATATTATGCAGTTTTTCAGTGATATACAAATTACTGTCTTTAAAAAGTAATCAGTTACATTACAGCGTTACGGTGGCCGCAAGTACGGTTCATCATGATTTACCCCAAGTTTTGACGCTGTGATTACGTTTCCATCTTTCCGCGTAACAGAGGGGAGCGGGTTATCGGGTGGGGGGGGGGGGTCTTGTAGAACGTCTTTCACACACACACTAACGGATTGGGCATGACTGCTGTCTGGCTCACGGATTACATAAATTGTCTGAATAACATTACATTTTTGAAAAAATTATTAAATAACTATAATAAATCAATTAATTAAAATTAATACATAAAATTTATATAATTAATTAATTAATAAAATAATTAATAAAGTACTTAAATGGCGGACCTAACGCGTTAGATTACTCGTTACATTAAAAAAGTAATCCAAGTTACTTTGTAACGCGCTACTCCCAACACTGTGTACAGCATATAGTTTTCTTGATCATGATGACCACAGCATATCACCATATCATCCCATGAAGTATCCCAGCTGTATATAAGAAAAGAAGGTGCTTATCTTATATACAACAGTATATTTTCACTGCAAGGTGAACTGTTTCTGTATCAATACTCAGACATTCAGACATTTCTCATGTCTCCTATGGATTTGTAACAGATATGGCAAAATGGCAACACTCCTATCATCTAACAGGTCAGCAAGATACAAGGACAAAGAGACAGGGTGTAAGTAGGCAGTCTAACGTGCACACACAGACATGCACATATGCTGTCGCATGCATAATCTAAAGATGTGCTTTTCCCAAAAGAATTTATAGGTCTCAAAGGAAATTACTGGTGATTTAGACCTAAGAACAGCTCTCCATAGCTGTTAAGACTGGTTTCTTCTCAGGACTCTTGTTCACAATATAAACACCATTTTACTACAGTACACTAGTTTACCACAACAATTATTTTTTACCCAACAGATTAACTTTTTAGCTCTTCTACATCAGAATAATGTAATTTACAACTATCTGGAGTGCCTGAGAAGAGAATAAGTTCCCTTTAATTTTAGTTCCTCTTTAGATTTCTTCCTAGCATCCTCTAAGTGAAGTGACACTGCCATGCCTGGCTTATTCCTCATACCTGAGGAACTTGTTGAGGTCTCCGTGCTTCATGTACTCGAACACCATGATGAGGGGGTCGCTCTCCACACACACACCGTAGAAGGTGACGATGTGCTCGTGCTGCAGGTTGGTCAACAACTCGGCTTCACGATGGAAGTCTTTGCGTGCGTTCTCGCTGGCTTCCTTAAGGGTCTGTATACACAATGTACAAACCCACATTACAAACAGCAAATCGCATGCTAGCATTTTGACATAAAGTACACTTTCTCACAGTCACTCACTCTCTATACCGCTTATCCTATACAGGGTTGCGGGTGGCCTGGAGCCCAGGGGGCACTCTGGGATGGAGTACCAGTCCATTGCAGGCAACAAACATACACATAC
This sequence comes from Clarias buthupogon, assembly GCA_030014345.1. Classification (NCBI taxonomy): domain Eukaryota; kingdom Metazoa; phylum Chordata; class Actinopteri; order Siluriformes; family Clariidae; genus Clarias; species Clarias buthupogon. The sequence continues at coordinate 25,416,181 of JAQMYK010000039.1, read as the reverse complement.
ACACTTACTCACACACTACAAGCAACTTGGAAATGCCAATTAGCCTAATCATAATTCGGGCCTGCAGGAGGACCCGATGTGCACAGACCCAGGAATCGACCCCTCGACACTGGAGGTGCGAGGCCACAGTGCTTCCATCAACTAAAGTACAATTTCCTTTAAAATGCCAGTACAGTAAAGCTACTCTGTTCTAGAGTACTACATTGCATTGTATGAACCAATTGTTTTTTACACTAATGCCTACATTGTTCAGTTTTTTATACACTCACTCACTCATCTATACCGCTTTATCCTGTATTCAGGGTCGCGGGGGGCCTGGAGCCTATCCCAGGAGGCTTAGGGCACGAGGCGGGGTACACACCCTGGACAGGGTGCCAATCCATTACAGGGCACACAAAAACACTCATTCACACACTACGGGCAATTCGGAAATGACAATTAGCTTAATCTGCATGTCTCTGGACTGTGGGATACGGGGAGAACATGCAAACTCCATTCACACAAAGACGGGAATCGAGTCTGGCCGGGAATCGAACCCAGACCCTGGAGGTGCAAGGCAACAGTGCTAACCACTACACCACCGTGCCGCCCTGTACAGTATATATTCTAATCTTTAATACTTCTAGTGTTCATTTCATTGCAGACAATTTCTTAGTACATTTAAGCGTTTGTTTTTCTCTCTTTGCAATTTTTTATTTTCTTTAATTTGCCTACCCACAGATTAAAGAAACTAACAAAAAAAAAAAAGCATTGCTAGGTAGCAAAACCTTTTACCCTACCCTACAGATCTGTGTATCACATCTAACTAAAGTCAATGTAAAACTATAATGTTTGACTTGTGGACAAATCTGTCTGCTTTAAAAGAATAATACATATAATGGTTCACACCTTCTAATTTAATTTTAGTTACTGCCTCTCATGCATTTACTTCAAAATTTTTGTTTGGCAGTATCTCCATGCAGTTTTCTTTAAAAATTATCTGCACATCATAGCAGCTATCATGAATGCTTATCGACCATGGCATTAAAAGCAGCTTGAGTTTACTGAGTATACCGTACTAACCTTTACTGCAACAAGGATCTTATCCTGGTCGTGTGAAAGATTGAGATTATAGCATTCAGCCAGGAACACTTTCCCGAAGGCCCCTTCACCGAGTTCCCTCTTCAGCACGATGTTGTGCCTTTTAATGTGCTGGACAACTACACACACAGACACACATAAAATTGTTTGTAACATACTTGTAATGTCTCCATATTTTATGATTAGGAAATCAGAAGCAGGTTTTTCCTTAGTAGAGTGAGGACAGCATGAAGATAAGAGTAGATTAATCAGCCATTTAATGTGCTGGGGACCTACAGTACAGTATACTGAGAGGACGAGAAAGAGAAAGAGAAAGACAGCGAATAAGAGAGAGAGAGAGATAGAGAGACGTAGATTTATCCGTGATGTGATTAAGGAATGCTTTTGAAGAAAAACTAGCCAGTCAGCCGATTACATTAGTGTGGGCTAGATGATGAGGCTGCATCGATCTCCAGTAACTCACTGCACACCATAACCCAATATTAAAAGCAACCAGAGTGGGGAAAGAACAAAGAGACAGAGAGGCTTGTGGAGAAGGACATGAAGTAGGTGAGTGCGTGTATCTCTGCGTGAGAGTGTGTATCTGTGTGTGTGTGTGTGTCTGTGTGTGTGTATGCTGGAGACAACTCTGAGACTCCTGGACGACTCACAGGTATCCGATTTGAGCAGGCTGCTGGTGCTGCGGAAGTACTGCGGGTTCTCGATGACGGGGATCTTTGTCATGCCGATGATGACGGCGTCAGCGTTCATGTCTGAGGACGATGGCGTGTTCGAGCCGTTTGAAACGTGATGGAGAGGACTGGCTGAGTCATCATCGTTGCTTATGACCGACGATGGCCCTTAGGGGAAGACGGAGGAAAAAAATTATGACTAAATATAGCAACAACAAAAAAAACAAACTCCTGAAAAGGCTTAGTGTAGCAGCTATAAAATGAGACATACAGTATCAAGTGTCCTAATGTTTTTTTTTTTGGCCTGAAGAAGCGGCACTTTGATGAGCTTTAAGTGGATAGGGACATTAACATCTATGAGCTAATGACTTATTACATCTATGAGCATTATGCTAATAATGCTAAAGTTCAGTATATTTTCTGGAAAAGAGGAGGTTTCAGGCGGTACGGTGCTGTAGTGGTTAGCACTATCGCCTTGTACCTCCAGGGTCCGGGTTTGATTCCCGGCCAGGTTAGATTCCCGTCTCTGTGTGCATGGAGTTTGCATGTTCTCCCTGTACTTGGGTTTCCTCCGGGTTCTCCGGTTTCCTCCCACAGTCCAAAGACATGCAGATTAGATTAATTGGCATTCCCAAATTGCCCGTGGTGTGTAAATGAGTGTGTGTATGTGTGTGTGTGCCCTGCGATGGACTGGCACCCTGTCCAGGGTGTCCCTAAGTCTCCCGGGGTAGGCTCCCCCGCGATCCGAATACAGGATAAAGTGGAATAGAAGATGAGTGAGTAAATGAGATGAAATTTCTACTTTAATGCAGTTGCTATCCTCACAATAATAGCATGGCTAAACACAAAGTGATAAACCAGGACTAGTAAAAAAGATCTCCCTTGCTAACTCATACTAGCATGCAGAGCAATCTCCAATAAGATATTATTTTATAAATTGTATTTATGTAGTGTGAAAATCTAAAAAGCAGACTAGCATATTACCTCAGTTTAAGAATGCTATTATTTCATGCTAGCTTTCAAACAACATTACTGCTCCATAATGCTAAAATTGCTAATAGGGGCAAGCTGGACTTATTAGCATGAAATCATTTGGACAATGGTACCTAATTACCTTATTTCTTTCTCTTTTTTTTTTAAATCCTTTTTTACAGTGAGTGCTTCTGCTAGTGCTAAGTGACTAGCTTAAAAAATAAATAAATAAATAAATAACTCTGCCGCATATTAGACAATGTTAACTAGCTCTCAATAACAAGACTTCAAAAATATTTAGACACAACATTATCAAAGCACAGTAGACTAACTGAGCAGCAAGTTTATTAATCTACAAAACTTTAAAACTTTACAAAAACTAATGTTTTTCATTTTGTGATTTGGAGGTCATCAACAAAGAGAGAGAGCTAGGTAGGACATAATTTCAGGTTTCCATTATGTGCTACATACTGTACACCAGGAGAACATAGGGCACTGGGAACATAGGACCCTAGAACTGGGGAACATAAGGCTCTGGGAATACAGCACCCTTTGTCATTTGTCCTATTATGTGAGATGTAGTTCTGAAGAAAAAAGAGCCCTGGGAAATGAGCATATTTAAATGTATTATTAATTTCTTTTCCTGTGAGGAAATGTTAATAGATTATTTTAGAGACATCCTATGCAGTAAAATGCTACCCGTTTAATGCTTTATAGGGCAAATCTGGAAATTCTACATTTTAAAACTTTTTTCTAAAGTCTTTTTTTTTTTTACTTTTGTGATTATTGTTTTTTTTTTTTTTTTATAGTCATAATTTTTATGTTACAAATCAAGGTCAGTCAAGTTACCAAACATCCCTTAATTAGGCGAAGATCCATATTTGCTCATTTCTGTGGAATTTGTATATTTTTGTAATTTTTTAATCATGTTTTTTAAATGTATTGGTATTTTTTTGCATTTTTTTTTATTTGTTGTTGTTTAAAAAAAAAAAAATCCAAAAAGTGTATACATTTAATACACAAAAATACCATTTATATATTATCAATACATTATATATTATAAATACAAATATATATTATCCTAGATCCGATTATCAGGTAAGGGACCATACATAATAACTTCACTGAGTTTGATTTGCAACATAAAAATGACAACAATGAAACATTTTGACAAAATTTCGAAAAACTCTAAGTATTTCAATGAGTGCCCTATAAATTGATATGGTTCCTCTCGCATCTAGGGTAATAATTTTACAAAAACAGGCACATTTATTTAAAAATAAAAATATGCAAAAATACCAAAAAATGCAATAATAAACAATACAATAAATAAATAAAAAGCCCACAGAAGTTACCAAAAGGGATTCTTCTCCCAAAGAATTGAGGGTTAAAATAAAATAAATGCATCCGGAACCTGCTTGTAACATAGCCTAAACTCGTTAAGGAATGCCAACTAACTCATACCAGCTTTTCATCATTATTTGCAATATTCCGACAAAAGAAACTAATTGCAAAAAAGAAATTAGTTGCTTATGTTTTAATACTGCCTCAATTAAAAAGGCAGCTGTTTGCAAAGAAGCAGAGACATTCATACTATGTGTAAGATTTCCCTCTTTCAGTTATAAGACAAACCGTTTGGCGAAAGGTAAAAGGGGTAAGAACATTTTCATGGTTTTCTCCTTTTTTTCAGTGCAGTGGCATTTGATAGGCCTAGTTACAGTCCTTTAATGTGTTACACATTGCCTCTTGTCTTCAGCACTGATTTGAAACCTAGCAAAAACAGCTTGTCACATATAAGAACACAAAGATCTTTTGTAATCATGAAAGTAAAAGACAAAACACACACATACATGCACGCACACACAGACACACACACACACACACACATACACACACGCACACAGAGGAAAATGTGGCCACACAGTCTCATTTGTTCCATCTTAGATGGACAAGATGAGTTATGGCCCCATCAGTCACTGACTTTGTTTTCATCTCACTCAAGAACCAGGACAGCCAAATGCTGATCTTTTTTCATCTAATCCTATATTACTTGAATTTGAATCAGCTGGGAGCTTTATAGTAGACTAGCATGTCAGTGTCATACATGTTTGGACTTACATCAAAGATGTGATCTCAATGGCTCCTTAATGGGTCATTTAACAGCTTAAAAATGAGCACTTTACCACATTATTTAAAAAAAAACCTCTGGTGCTGGAAAGATGAGTGAGAGATTGTGAGAAGTGAATTCAGCTGTTCTGGGAAAAGAAGAATAAAAACAATTCATAAATATGAAATCTCTCCAGGCATTTCTCACAATGTATTACTCATAGGGGAGAAGGATTTTATTTGTCTTTTTTTTTCTATTAAGGAAATGTACGTAAGCGTTAATGCGTGTAAGAGTCCAATTCTTGCTTTTAAGTACAGAGTAGTACTCACAAAAATTAAAAAGCTAAATTAAAGAACTCAAAACTTTTAATTAATGCTATTTGCAATACAATGATAAATACATACCATACCATTTTATTACTTGGATTTTGTCCAATAAAACAAATAATAGTAATAATTGTGACTACAAACTAGAAATGAACTCGTGTTTACTTGAGCCACAGCCTGCAGCCTGTCAATGCTAAGCCATTACTTATATTAACACTGGGTTCTGAACAGAACAGAGCCACACCACATACAGCGCAACTGCAAAACATTCCCTTTTAAACTGCAAGTTGCAAGTGTGTCAACCCGTTATTAAGCATGTGTCGACAGTGACAGTAACAAGAACACATTCTTTAAGCTCTACTCGGTGACTATCTGGAGATGTTGTCTTGCCTGATACTCCCTCTGGAGCAAGCTTTCATCAGGTAACCGCACCACAACACTCTAAAGAAATACATCACACACATTTCTAGAATCCAGACTTCCATCCTGCACTCAAACCATCAACAAGGCCCAGAGGACTGTTCTGCTCTGGAATGCAGACGTACAGTATTAACGCTGAGGATTTGTGGGAACGCAGAAACATGTGAGATCTTAAAATTACTTTCATAAGTTACAAAAACATAGATGTAAAAATTATTCATTTCTCAATAATCAAATGAGCAAAAGTAAAGGATCATGCAAACAGTTATTTTTTATAGATAAATTTGAAATGAAATGAAATAAATTTGAATGAAATGGCTCCATGTGTACGATTTAGCTGCTTTTTAGCTTTTTAGACTGTGGCCTATGTAAATCAAATACGTTAAACAAAAACAAAAGTTCTCATCACCCCTTTTTTTTTCTTTCCAGGTATTTTATATGACTGGTATACTGTATAATTTACTGTAAGTTTCTTTTGCATGACTCATATCCTTAGTGTCAGGAATAACAGAGACAGAGATAGACAGAGAGTGTGCAGGTGCAGACTCATCTTTAATAGCCGTTGTGAAACTCACAAACAAACCAGAACAAGATTCATGACATGAACAGGAACTATGAACAGAAACTATAAACATGAGCTAATCGGAAATGCTAGGAAACAACAACATCAGAGTGAAAATAATGATGCAAGACCAACTGAGTGAAATATACTGAAAACCTAGAACGTGAATAGACAAAATGATCTTTGGTAAACGCAAATCAGGTGCACGTGATTATGGACATGTGCTGATGGCTGGCTGATACATCCTGTAGTCCATTGCTTCCATGGATCTACCCTGACACTTACGGCTCCTTTAGATACATAAATGGTTTCTACATGAAAGTCCTGAAAATTTCTGTTTGAGATTCGTAAAAATGTTTTACTTAAGTTTCTAAAGAAGTTTTCCTTAATTTCATAAAATTGGTCTACTTAATTTCCTAAATTAGTTCTACCTTATATTTCTAACTAAGCTCTTCTTAATTTCACAAAAAAGTTATATCATCCTGAATTAGTCCTACCTTTCTAACAAAGTTCTACTTAATTTCCTAAACAACAAGAAAAAGAATCTTAAAACAGTTTTTACTTGAGATACCACAAGTTCTGCTTAACTTATAAACTATAAAAATTCTACTTATTTCAAAATTAGTTATAGTTGTTATTCCTAAATTAGTTCTATTTGAGAGTTCTACAGTATTTTAAATATTTTCTACTTTTAATTTCTAGCAAAGTTCTACTTGATTTCCTAACAAATGTATCTTCTATTCGTTTTTTGTATCTTCCTATTTTTTATACTACAACTTCATTAATTTATTTAACTTTAGATTTTTAAATTCCTATTTTAAAAAAGTTCTATGTATCTTCCTAAATTAGTTTAAATGAGATTCCTAAGCTTGTAAAAAAAAAAGATCTACTTAGCTTTCTAAATCAGTTCAGTTTTTACTTGAACTTCGTACTAAGTTCTATTTCATTTATTAACAAAGCTTTATGTATCTTCTGAAAATATTTATATATATATATTTATATATATATATTTAATTTTTAAATTAGTTTAACTTGAGATTCCTAGTAATTTCGTAAAAGGAAAAGTTTTATTTAGCTTTCCAAATGGTTTCTGCTTGGGATTTCTAAATAAATTATATACAGAATTTTAAAATATATTCCCCTTACCTTCCTAAAAATTATATGAATAAGATTTACACAATAAGTTGCACGTAGCTTCCTAAATAGCTTCCACCTGGGATTCAGGATTCCGAACCGTTGCCCAGTTCTGCATCAAAGGGACAAACCTTTTAGCCTTCTTTTGTAAGCATGTAGGATTTATATATAGTTTGATATAAATCTGACATGTCAGTTAAAAATTGTATCATCCTGTAAGTGTAATGCAATTTGTATCACTTAATAGCTCAACTTGAGCTGTTCCCAGGATCTCACAGAATTTCCATATGTGGAAAATTATACAGTTCAAGATCTTCCTGATTTTCCATGACTGCAGGGATGGAAATGCTTTACATAAAACCAGGGTTTCAAAATTAATAAGAGACAATTACTAACAGATAATCACATTAAAATCAACCAGCTGCTGAGAAAGAAGGCAAATTTCTCACGAACGCAGTCATGTTTATGATGAAGAAGACAACTAAGCATAAGCCATGGTGATATTTGAGCTACATTTGGAGTACCGTGATGATGCTACATTTTTCTGCATATGACAGCACTAAATTAATCCCAGAAAGTATCCCATTACAGGTTCCTCATCAGAAATCAGATTTCCCAATTTGTCAAATAATTAGATGGTTTAACCATTGATGAACTTTTTTGGGCTTGTAATGCATTCTCTGTTGTCCTGACAGTTATCATTAAAAAAAAAAAGTTTTTTTTCCTTTTACATATATTTATTCATTCTCAACACTATATTCTCGTCACTTAGATTATGTTTTCTGATATGTTCTTTAGCAGTTCAAATACATACAATACCTCAGCCTCAGGAGTTTAACTGAATAGGACATAATGCCAGATTGGCATACCTGCCAAGCAATCAGATATAATGTGTCAGTGCAGGTAATTTTTTTTCTTTGCAATCAAATATACAATGTTGAGGTGTGAATTTGTCTAGCCGTGTTTTAAATTGAGCCTTTTAAGTGCTAAAATGGCAGAGGAAGGATAAACGCATTTGGTCATGAAATTGCTGTTGATGCAATTTTCTAGCAAGGATTTTTTTTAAAGGTTTTTATCATTAGTGGAGATTTGTGCATGATGTGTATGATATTAAATTAAAAGATCTACCTTAAAGACACACTCAAGACCTACACAACTAAGACTGCTTTGGAGAGTGTTAGATGATTACCAAGAATGAATGAATAATTCAGTGCCAGTAAGTCATGGGGTTACTGTAAGTTCTATTATGCACAGGAATTACTAAAGGTGTTGGCAGGGTTGAAGGAGTAAATGGCACGGATCACATTTCAAAAAGACATCAAGGCTTGAGTCTGGGTGGTTAGTATGACATTACTAACACACTAATAAGAACCTAAACCAAAAAGTGTAAAAATAGTTGTAATATTCTGTGTTAAAAATCGATTGTTTAAAAAAAAAAAAGAAGAAAATTCCAAATTCCAAAACAGCAGCTACTGTATGCACGGCCACCAAATGGGTGCATTGTTTTCAACAAATGTAAAATCACAAGGTTGTCTTTATACAAAATGTATTATTTTAAATACATAGCTGGTACAATGTAGTGGGTCGTTTTTGACACCAATGACAGCAAGACATAACTTAGACTACCGAAATACTAGCAAGCTACTTTAGCTAATTAGCTACCGTTCTGGTTTGCTACCAAGAAAATCATATCTAATATCTATACAATCTCATGTGGAATTTTAAATAAAGTAGCCAGTAAACATAATTATCTGGTAAATTTTGTTGCTTTGCATATTACTGTTCTGATAGTTCTGTCATCCATTTTTGATTTTTCATGCAGCATGTTTCTTGTTTAATTGTGTAATAATTATGTTGTGAGTTTATTATAAACCAGATTTATTACAGAATCTGTTACTTAAAATTGTATTTACTTTAATTTGTGTTTAACAAATTGTTTTTGATGTTGCACTTTGGACACTTTGTTTCTCTCTAATAAAATGGTCATATAACTGTAAATATAATATTTTTTAAATTTACAGCATTTCCTTTTTGTTCAAAATGAGTCTTTTTGCTCTAAGTGTTTAAAAGATAAAGAGAAAGATTAAAATGATGATTATTACAATCAGCATTTTGAGCTTGCATGATATAATTATGCTCATCACATAATACAAGCGAAACGCACACAGATGTGCGACACAGTATGGCTTGTTTTTTCCAAAAAAAGTAAGGGTTCGATTCCCAGCCAATGCCCAAACCCAGCCACTGGATGCAGTGCATGGCCCTAATAAAACGAAAGAGTTGTGTCAGGAAGGGTGTCCGGTGTAAAACCTGTGCCAAGTTGTTGTGGAGATGGAAGCAGCTTAAAATTAAGCTATTGTTTTTATTATTGTTTTCTTCCTGGAGTCACTTGGTACAGTGTTTGAATATAAAGAACCTTTGTCAGTACATTGGTCAGAACTCGCTTGTTCAATTACTATATCATTTCATACATTGGAGGATCTCAAAACAGTCTCACAAGAATTTCTGTTTGTACAGTATGTCTGAATAACAGCACTGAAGTAGTATAAGTGAATTTTAATGCGCTGGAGTCGTGTTAAGACAAAACTTTAAATTGTTGTAAATTGTAAAATGTTTGTCTGATCTACTTTTTAGATTTCTCATCTGTGATTCACTGTCCGATTATTGAACAGGGAGTGTATTTAGATAGCGATGTGACGAAATACAGCTTAGTATAAACAAGGCATATGACACTTAACTGTATAAAATTTTATTTCTTTGTATTAATAAGTTAGGCAGAGTGTTCTGCTGTACAGAAAGACAGACAGACATGTATGTGGGCATTAACCTGAAATAATAATATCAATGATTACATTAAAACTGATCAGTTTATTTTTAGCTTTCACCTTTTAACTATTTCTAAAACTATTTCTTTTCCCGTCAACAATGGGTGCTAACGCTAGTCTATTATATGTAATCTTAGCCTTGAGCCGCCCCTCATTTCCTAATATTAATTGAATTTAAATGATGTTGATGGCACGGTGGTGTAGTGGTTAGCACTGTCGCCTTGCACCTCCAGGGGTCCGGGTTCGATTCCCCGGCCAGGCTCGATTCCCGTCTCTGTGTGCATGGAGTTTGCATGTTCTCCCCGTGCTT
>JAQMYK010000039.1:25368396-25386975 GCA_030014345.1 Clarias buthupogon | reverse complement strand
CCCTCAACTGCTCAGATGTATAATGAGATAAAAATGTAAGTCGCTCTGGATAAGAGCGTCTGCCAAATGCCTAAATGCAAATGTAAATATGTATACAATGCATGTTCAAGGGCTAACTGAAGTCCTTAAAAACAACGAATATTCATAGTCCTCAAAATGTACATTGTTGTGACTGAGAAAAGGTCTGGTTGTAGGTTGTATATGATTCCCGCAATGCTGGAATGTCAAGCAGTCCTCTTGGAATGACTGTAACTTTCACATGATGGGGGTTTGTATTGTATGTACTGTACCATGGATATACTGTAAATTGACAAATATAGGTAAATATAGGATTTTGCAAGTAAACCTAGCTATTGAAATTCAATATAATTTCGTGCATCATTTAAAACCAGCACCTCTAATGTTAAGCCTTTTAGGACATAAGTGTCAATAGAAAGCCCAGAAAAGTAGAAGAGAAGATGTACAGTTCTCCGAGATGAGCTGCTAAAAGAATGAATCGGAGAGGGGGGGGGGGGGCGGTTTGGGGGGGGGGAGTGTTAAGCAATTAGTAAAGCACAGAGAACAAGATGACGAACAGCCTCCCACTTCATCCCTCCTATTGAAACACTTTAGATGCTTTCATCCCTAAGGACCCGCTCCTAAACCCAGCACAATGTCTCCTGTCCAGAGCCGGGACTCTTTAACGAAGGCCTGGCGGAGACGGAAAACTCAGATGAGTGCTTACCTTTAATTCCGAACTTTGAATTGTGGCCAAACTTGAGGACGACCAGCATCAGGACAAAGCCGGTGAATGTGACGGCGGCGATTCCCACGACCACGTACACCTACGGGACGGAACAGAGCATTTATAGACGCCATTCCCACACTCCCGCATATACACACTCACAGACACACTGATTATCAAACAGCACAGAGAATGAGCTATTCTCATTAGTGAGCATGCTAAACGAAACACTCACAGCAACTCGATCCTCAGGTGGTTCAATAGGCGTGTCGTCTGTGGCGAGAAAAAGAGCGATAATAAAGGAAATGTCGACTTGATTTTTTAAAAAACTTTAATGAATCACACTCATTAGTTCTGTCACGCTATTTGTGTTTGACTAGAAGTGTGTACTTTCATTGTACAGTACCTGTAGTTGGGTCTTGAGCAGATGGAAAAAGTGGATAGAATAGAAGCAGGAACCGAAAACAAAAAGGCAAAAAACAATATTTGAACATACAGTAGACAAGAATTCATATTGTATACACAAGTCTGAATGTAATCTGTCAAAAATAGAACAACTTACCATAGTACAGTGAATCTGTAGCTGTTTCTTGAAAAGAAAAACATTTGTTTTTAGAAAATTTGCCATGTTTATCGTTTACTATATAGGATCCTTTTTTTTTTTTTATGAAACTTAACCATGACTATTATATACTATAGACACTCGATAAAACGTTAAATAAGCACCTTTGGAATAAACGTTGTAAAACATCAACTATAAGGTACTATTCTAAAAAAAAATTTGTATCATGGAGGTTAGAAATTGCAATTATAGCCAACCATATTAAGCCTTTCATAAATGTATAAGGTATTTCCTAAAGGGTTATAGTTTTTCAGTTAACATAAAATTTTACTGTAGTAAAAGAACATTTTGACAGCAAAACGTGACAAATTTTCTTGACTTTTACTTAATTTGGCAAATTATTATTCTCTCACACAAATGGTTGTCTATAATAAATTGTTTAATTTGAAAACCACTATATAGCTTTATTTTAGCTTTTGTTCAATTCTTTCTGTCATGTGAACAGTTAAGCGAAGATACTTCCTGTCTAACAAAGCAGCTGACAATCTGTACTTTACTGTACAGCAATCACACTACTGCTGACACACATCTCATATCCTTTCATAGTCCATTTCTAAAATTTATATTTTTATACTTTTCATACTTGACAGTTTACACTTTATTTTAGTAAATTCTGTTCCTTTATAATTTTAATTTCCGTTTGTATTTTATTCTATTTTGCTTTAATTTAATTTCCAATGTATATTTTTATTTTATTATAAACTTTATCTTTTACATTATTGTATTTTTATAGTGTAATATTTTCATTTTAATGTCATTTTTCACTGTGTATCATAATGTGTTTTGCTTGTACATTTTTTATTTGAATGTGTTCAAAACACATTTACACATTTACATTTACACATTGTTACTGCCCTTGCAGTTACTATAAATAATTACAGGTAATAAATTAACATCTGCAATATGTTCTGTAAAATAAAACATTAAGCGATTTGGAAGTTGTTTGAATACTTAACAAAACTATCTGGGATCTGTAGTGTAAGCAGAGAAATGACAATACAAATCTTAAACTATGCAACGGAAATTTGTGTAAAAGTGACGAGATGCACTTGCTGTGTGTGGGACGCCGTTGTTTAACCGGTGCAAACCTGTACTGTGATAGGGAGTTGTCGTCATGCACCAAAGTGAAACTAAAACTGGTAGTGAATGAGGCTAATGATCCTGCAAACTGAAATTTTTGCTCATGATCTTCAACAATCTTTGTACTTTTTTTTGTGTGTGCAACAAAAACTTGTTTTTTTCTTGGTATAACTTGCTGCAACTAAAACCACAATATAAGCATGAGTGATGCGATATTTCTTAATAAAATCTCAACCAAAGTATTACTGGTACTAATTACATACTTCACCATCCATCCATCTAGGAATCTCTGTAGTCCAACCAGGGACTGTTGAGGCCAGTGGAGACCTATTTCCATTTTGTACGACCGTGATAGGACCTTCGGTCAACTCCGGGCAATTTGGGAATTTCGTCTGCACCACTTAATCCTTAATCGTCTACACCACTTAGTGGCCTATCCCAAAAGACTTAGGGCATGAGGCGGAGGACACCCTGGACAGGTTGCCAATCCATCGCAGGGCACACACACATACACACATTCACAGACTATGGCCAATTTAGCCAAATCTAAAGCATGCCTTTGGACTGTGGGAAACCCACCAAGCACAGGGAAAACATGCAAACTCCGAGCACACAGACCCAACGTAGGAATATACCCCAGGCCATCATGCCGCCAAATTGCATACTTAAATGACCACAGACACATCTGCAAGCTAATTTGTCTATTGTGAAAAAACTGTGGGAGATGGAGTTATAGCGTTTTGAAAAATGACACAAAATTCCCACTTACATAACCCAATCAATTTTGACTATATACTTTTTGCTTCAATATTTCTTCCTTCTTTTTTTAAGAACAACTTGTTTTTCTCAAAACTGCAAAAATGGAGTTCTCATTTTGCTGTCCAACTGTTCTAGTATTCATAGCTTTCTAAGATTGTCATGACAAAGTTGTCTGACACAGTAAGTTTAAACCTAATAATTGTAGGCTTTTTTCAATTGGAAATGTGATTTGTCTTACCAGAGAACTCACCGTTCCAAGGGTTGTGCATAAAGTGGGCGAATACAGATTTGCGGTCACTGCCGTAAGGGTTCCTGGCCTCTAGCGTGTACTCGCCGTTGTTGATGTGCGTGGGGTTGTCGAGCTGCAGGCAGCCGTGATACTCGTGCTCAGAGTAATCGTGGATCCGGGTGCTGATGAAGGCGCCCTCGGTCAGACGATCATTACCTAATACCCAGGACAGCTTCGGCTCTGGGTTGCCAGACACACTGAAGGGGATGCACCAGTGGTGGTCAGCGATGGCGTCCATGAGCTTGCTGATTGTCGGAGCGACTGCCGTCAACAATGGAAAGAAGAACAAAGTACACTGAAGTTTACATCACATAGTATCTCAAGGTATTTTCACATTTCGACCATTATTATTAGATAACTTACAGTGAATGTCGAGTTGCACGAAGGCATTACTCTCCCCTGCTGTGTTGTCAGCACTGCAAATGATTTTGCATTCATTGTCCAAGGATGAGAGATCTCTGAGTCTGAGAGTGGACGACTGTCCCGAAGTCACAATCTGAGAAAGAGAGTAATAGAGACATGAGGATTTTTCAGGTCTATGTAATGTCACAGGATTATTGTTTCTATCTAGCATCGTTTTTTAAGATATCGTTGTACATAACCAGAGAAGGACTTTACGCTCAGCCTGTACATGGGGACTATAAATGGAACTTGCTAAAAATAACTGAAGATCAATTTGCAGACAGATAGCAAGGCATGAATTACCTCATGGCTGGAATTAAGTGGGCAGGTGTTCCAGTTGATATCGGGCGTGGGCATCCCTGAGGCATTACAAGTCAGTGTTAGGTTCGAACCTGCCATCAGGGTTACGTTTTTGGGACGGAGGCTGACTGTAGGGACGACTGTAGAGGGGAAAAAAAAAGACAAATGAATTGAAAATATGTTTAACCGGAGGTGTCAAATTCATGGATGAAGAATTGTCAATGCTTTTTTCTCATAGCAACCCTGGATCCGAGGTGTCTCTTGACACTCCTCCTAACACTGTCTGGTCAGGGTCATTCCCATGTGCTGCTGCGTCAATACAACCATATCCATGACCTAACTTTCCAAGCACAAAATTGTGACCAAAGTCAAGTTGGATTAACAAAAAAGTCAAATGAAATCAAAGTTGACTGTTCACACTGATGTTCCATTGCAAATCATCAGATCTGTGTTGTTCACACTATGAAAAAAACACTGATTTGGGCCACTTTTCCCTGCAGTGAGAACATACCCAAAATGTGCCCTGGAAACCATCAAATAGTTGTATAATCTTTGTGAAAATCTTACACAAAACCTACTTGACCTTGATCAAGCTGTGCACTAATGACACTTAACCTGTGTTGCAAGCTGGAGTGAATAAAAACAGCATGCTTGCATTCATTATTGGCCATTTTCTTCTCGTTCTGAGAGGACACAGAAAGAGAAAGCATTTGGCCATAACCCAGAAGATGCCCATGGAGCAGCGTCATTGCTAAATGTCTCTTTGTCTTTGTATTCTGGGGATACTCTCTCTCTCTTGCTCGCTCACACTCTCTGCCTCTGTCTCTCCCCCAGCCTTTCTCAGCCTTCCTTATGCTCTCAGTTACTTGTTCTCTCTTTCTCCATCCCTTTAGGCAAAAATTGCTTAAAATAGACAGCTGGGGATCAATAAGTATCAGGGTCTTCAGCCCCCAGTTTGAGGATTATGGCTGGATGAGACATGGCTTGTCCAGCGACCACAGATTACGTCTATGGAAGGAATGACTAAGAAGATTTCCAGTTTTTCAAGACATTTTGAATGTCTATGAAGGGCGTTCAAATCAAACCGAGACTTTTGATTGTGCAGAATAACAGAATACAGTTATGAGACCATAAACAAGCTTTATTTCACCTTTACAATCCCCTCCTACACTTATGCACTTATCCCACCATTTCAATTTTCACAAAGTTTTCTCAGTGTTTTGGAGCCATGATCGGACTCCCTGCTTCATATCTGAAATGCTGGCCTCCCAAGAACTCCTTCATTGGCTCATCATTCTCAGACGTACTTCTTTAAAAACGTTTGCAGCATTCATGTTTTCATTTTGTCAATCGTTTTTAATCCTACGTTTATAAGAAATTTCATCACAAGTCCTGGTTTGACTTTAACGCCCCTTGTACTAATTGTACATCAAGCTGACTGAACTTGTTTTCTCATTTATAATCAGCATTATAAACAGCATTCCAGATTTTACAAACACGGATAGACTGTTTTACTAATTCATACCAGACAACAACTCAAAAATGATACTGAACGTTGTTTAACACAGTTGCTAGTTAGTTCTGTTTCATTCAAATGAGATTATGCTAAGCGAGCTTTGCTAACTTTTAAAGAAAAATAACATTTAGAGTAAGATATACCTTAACATAACAAGCTAAGCATGCATATGTGACTTAAATACTGACCGTCTGGGTTAGGATTAGTTCCAAAAGCCATTCGACAAACATCTTGAGTTTGTCTGTCATCTCTTAGCTTCTGATAATGTTTTTGAGTACACTCCAAAAAAGTGTCTCAGGAATTCCTTAGACAGTTAACACTATTGGGTTATCGAAAACCATTCTGTGAAATCCTCTCTTCTGCGGTTATACATTTAAAACTATGCATGAAAATTTAAAGGTTATTCATTTTAGTTAAAGGCCAATTGGTGCTTCCAAATGGTTGTAGTGTTTGAATCAATGTGTGTAAGTGTGAAATTGTGTGGCGATGAATTGGCACCCCGTCCTGGATGTACTCTCCCTAGTGATATATCAGACAGCAAGTGAACAATCTGTCCTTAAAAGTGGATTTTTTAATACATTTCCACATGTTCGTTGGAAGCATGAACAATTTCCAAGCATTACGACCTGAGCAACTTTGACAAAGGGATACATTGTGATGGCTAGGCAGATCAGAATATGTCCAAAATGAAATGTCTTGTGGAGTGTTCCTGGTATACACTGTTTAGTGCATAGCAAAAGTGGTCCAAGAAAGGACAACTTGTGAACTGGTGACAATGTTATCAGCACCCGTGATGTGAATGGGGAGCAAAGGCTCGTTCGTCTGGTCCAATCCCACAGAAGAGCTGCTGTAGCACAAACTGCTCAAAAAGTTAATGCTGGCTAAGATAGAAAAGAGGGCTGCATGGCAACAGACTGGTCGGAGTGGCCCTGCTGACCCTGGTCCACCTTCTCTGGGAACGTGATCACCAGAACTGGGCCATGCAGAAATGGAAAAGGGTGGCCTGCTTTGATTTTACATCCCATGAACTGCCTGGGGCATGTGTGCATCCCTTACCGATAAAAGAGATTTTACCATGATGCACTGTGGGAAGAAGGCAGGCTGGTTGAGGCAGTGTGATGAAAACCTTCTTTCATGTGGATGCTACTTTGATACTCTGAACATAGTTGCAGACCATGTACACCCATGGCATGGCATCAGTATTCCCTAAATGCAGTGACCTCTTTCAGCAGAATAATACGTCCAACCATACTGCAAAAAATAGTTCAGGAACAGTTTGAGGTATATGGCAAAGAGTTCAAGGTGCTGACTTGGCCTCCGAATTCCGCAGATCTCCAATCCGCAGATCTGTGGGATGCGCTTGTCAAACAAGTTTGATCCATGGAGACCCTACCTAATGACTTACAGGACTGCTGTTAGCCTCGGCGCCAGATGACAAAGCACACCTTCAGTAGTCCTGTGAAACCCACGGAGCTGCTAAGGTAGACAGGGTGACCTACACCAAACTAGGCAGGTGGTTTTAATGTTATGGCTCATGTATATGTATATAATAATACTCAGTAGGGCCTCCCTTTGCTCTCAAAACAGGCTCAAATCTTTGTGACATGAATTCCACAAGATATTGGAAACATTCCTTTGAGATGTTGATATTATTGCATCACACAATTCCTGCTGATTTATCGGGTGCACTTTTAAGCTGCAAAAAAAAGGTGTTTTATTGGATTCAGATCCAGTGACTGGGAAGGCCATGCACGCATTGTTATGACTTTTACTTTGTGACATGGTGCAATATCATGATGGAAGTAGCCATAGGAAAATGGGTAAATTGTAGCTTTCTAGCTTTCTTGTCCCTGGCTGACAGAAGTTAAAGTGGACATGGTCTTCTGCTGTTGTAGTTCACATGTTTCAAAATGTTACATGTTGTGCATTCTGAGATACTTTTCTGTTCACGCAAAGTCCAGAAGAAAGAGTGGTTATCTGAGCTTTTGTGTCAGCTCAGAACAGTCTGGACATTCTCCATTGATGTCTCTCATCAACAGTCCACAGAACTGCCTCTCACTCGGTGTTTTTCTTTTTTCTCTTTATTTCAACATTCCGAGTATAACTCTAAAATACTAGGAGATCAGCAGTTACAAAAACACTCAAACCGATGTGAACATTACACAAAGCTGCTGGCCCGGATCTGCATGATTTTATGGATGCTTTCGGAGAACCAGCTCATAAAAGAACATGTGTACAAGTGTTCTTATTAAAGTGGCCAGTGAGTGTAGCTATATCTATCTGATAAACTCTAATAATACTCCATAAAGCTAAAATACTCTGATAATTTATAATGAAATGTAGGATAAATGTCACTATTCACTATAATCCCACATGATGTCCTGATTAATCTATTCTGCAAATTGTTTGCTTTATAATTTCTTCCTCATTATAGTAATTTCTCATTTAATTTAGTAATGCAATATGGAAACAATTAATTCATTTAGAAATGTAGTGCGTACTTAACAGGATGTATTGTAAGCTATCAAAGTGCAATGATGTGAATAATAATAATAAAAGTATATATATTCATATAATAATAATAATAATAATAATAAAGTTTTGTGTAAACACAAGTGGTATTGATAAATCTATTAATATTATATATAATTATGAATATAAACATACATATTACAATAATAATATAATAATGACACGTAATTATTGTATATATTGTACACCAGTCTTTTTAATGGTGCATTTGTGTTAAATCCATAATCCACTTTTTTTTTTTTTATTATCATTTATTTTATTTCCAAGCCCTGAGCACAATACATTTTTACTAAGGATTCATAATTGTATATTTTTATTAAGGAAAGGTTAATTCATATTGAATAAATATTTATTCAATTTATTTATTCTCTTATTATTCTTTTTTTTTATATTCTATTATTATTAATTTATTAATTAGAATGAATTTTTATTAATTATATAATATAATTCTATTATTCTCTTATTATTCTTTCTCTTATTATTAATTCAATTTTAACGCACTAAGCCTAACTGAAATGTTGCTTGTTTGAAGGTGACTCCCAGTATCATTTTAATACACAAATTCATTGTTCATAGTTACAGCAATATCCGTAATATTGATTCGAAAAATAAATTAATAAACCTTAAAAGGTGAGCGTAATTTTCTGCTACAACTCTTTCTCTGAAAATTATAACTGATTATATATAATTATATGACTCTTTGTTTTGGGATCCCTTTTATTACATGATTAAGTTATATAGGAATTCATATAGCACATATAGCACATTATCAGAGCAATATTTAGTTTGCAAAAACATTATTTTAGATGGGTTCACCGGTTGAAAAAAAAAAAAAAACCCTATGTGCAGTTTCTACAAATCTGTTCCAGGCTTGCAACCAACTTGGTCCAGTGGCATGTTAAAGCACAATTCTGGACAAATCTCTTCATCTGGAACACCGCAGTTCAACGAAAACCAGGAATGCTTCTTTTATTCAATCGGAGTCATACCACAGTTGGGCAGAGTGAGCTTGGACAGATGCCTCCTCCTCCCTCGTTCCTCCACGCACATGAGCTCGGCTGCTTCAGACTCATCGCCTTTCCACTGCTTCAACCACATGTTCTCGCAGGAACACTGCAGCGGGTTTCCAGACAGCAGCCTGAAAAACACCATGCATATGAGGACACGAGCATAAACACACATGCACACACAGGCTTTTACAAATACGGGGGGAAAAAGTGGCGGTCTGGGAAAACCCCATCGGATATTACTGTGGTTAAAGTCTGGAACCGAAATTGACCAAAATTGGGATTTTCTGCCGTTGCTATACTTTGACATCTGTAGTTTCTGGTAAACAGAAATGCTTTTTACTCGCATTATGTAGAGATATTTCAATTTAAGCTACTTTATAACCTTCCCTTGGCTTTCTGCCTATAAAGATATTGAGCCAGTTTAACAAGCACAGTAAGAAAAACAGGTCTAAAGATGTCTAGCTGAGAGTGATTTCTGTACACAGTGTTTTTTTTTTTTTCACGTTGGTGGACAGCTACAGTACGTGCCAGAGCAAAATGGACACAAGCCTAATCAATTAAATTTGTAAGCAGATACCGGCAATCTGAATATCCGCTACACTTCTGCACCATCACATCCTCATCAAAAAGGAGAACAGCACTTACAGACGAGAAGAGTTTAAAAAATGCAAAGAACCTAAATCACGAGATATTCAGTCAACAGACCAAAACTGGCTGGATGAAACGAATCCCCACGAATCACCTTTGATGAGACAAAGACTGATGTGGCTGATGTTGATAATCCATGTAAGAACTCATTTCCTTTCGCCAACTTTTAATTGTAATGTCGTTTTCCAACAAGTACAGTAGACTGAACATGCTCTCTTTAAATGTAATAGCATGCATGGATTTCACTTCTTGTTGACATGCATGCTACAGAGAAATATATATTCTAGTAATTTTCTAAACTATATACAGTATTGAATTAAAATGTCACAGTCTAGCGATGTGACCACTACATACATATTGTTGATATAACTCACAGGTAAGATATGTTCAGATGGTGTACGGTCTTCCAGGAGAGTGATGACAGATTGTTATCCTTCAGGTTCCTGCACAAAACAATTACAATTATCACTGCAACTACAAAAAAACAGGCTAGGAGGACACTTTCTAATCAATTCTTGTTATACTTTTCTTTTTTTTTCATGCAAAATGAAACATAGTGATGAGAATATATCACACATACAAGTACTGCAGTTTGACGTTGCTCTGAAATGCTTGCCGTGACACGTATGTAAGCCTTGTGTTGATCACTGTCCTGTTAGGGAAATGATCAATTTAATGTCAATCTATGTAGACATGAAGAAGTTGAATTGGAAGTGTAATCTCAAGCCTACTTACAGGTTTCTGAGGTTGCGGTAGAAGGTCAGGTCTTTATCATTGATGGAAGAGAAGCTGCTCTGGTTAGCAATGTATCTGTCAATTAGACCAAAAAAAAAAAAAAGGAACAGATCTTACAAAGAAATAAATAAACAAAATACTGCATTGCCATTGAAACCTGTTGCCATGAATCATTTACACATAGTAAAAGGCTCCAGTTTCAGGAATTCAAGTCTGATAGCATAAATACGTCTCTAAGGGCTAAAGTGGAACAACTAGAATTATTTTAACAATCAAAATATTAGCTATCTATTAGATACTGTTAAAAAAACTCCTATAACCAATAAGAAGTATGAAACATAAACCTAAGCTCATACTGTGGATTGTTTAACGTATGTATTAATTAACTGGGCTGAAAAACTAACAAGTGAAAACATATTTATGTTTTTTCATTTTTATCTTTTAATCTCACATTCATGTTTCCATCTGTTCAGCTGCCTCGACGTGTAACCTGCATTTCTGAGATACTTTTCTGCTCATCGCAGTTGTAAAGAGTGATTATTTTCATTGTCATAGCCTTCTTGTCAGCTTAAACCAGTCCAACCAATCTCTTTTGATATCTGTCATCAACGACACTGACAATCAAACAAGGCATTTTTTTCCCCACAGAACTGAACAAACTCTAGAGACTATTGTGTGTGAAAATCCCAGGGGATCAGCAGTTTGAGAAATGCTCAAGTCAGCCATTCTGGCACCACCAACTATCAAACAGACCCAGTAACTGAGATCACACTTTTCCCTGTCAAAATATTTAATATGAACATCATCTGAAGCTCTTGTGCTGTACATGTACATCTCCTTACTTTAGTACTTAAATCTTCATTCCTTGTTTTATTTTATCCTTGTGCAACTGCATGGTTTTTAAAATTATTTTGAAAATAAAAATAAAGTTAATTTTTTAATACTTTTATTTTTATATTGCATGCATTTCTTTATTTCATACATTGCATTACATTGGTTTTACTTTTATCATCATTTGATTGCACAGCACCTTGACCTTACATGGCTATTACATATGCTGTAAAAATAAACCATAATTATACTAATAATTTTATGCATAAAAATACTGAGAACTACTGGAAAATGCTAAAAAAAAATTAAAATTAAAATTAAAAAAATGAAATTGCATTCACAGTGATTAGATGTTATCGTAAAACTTTTACAGATTTTTTAGCATGTATAAAATACTCCATTATTTAATCCTAGTTACCTTATTTTTTGATGATCATGTGGAGGCCCAGCTTTATTAGAATGTTAGAATGCTCACTGTCTACCACGATTGAACATTTAAGGATTTGTTTGCACAATTCTAGGCCAATTGTATATTATGCATCAACTAAACCTCATGCTTTTTTGTGGCTTCTCTTGGATCCGTGGTAAACAAGGTCGTCACGCCTTTGCTATGGTTTCCTTTCATGTTGCCTCTAAATTTACTGTTTCAATCATTCTGTTTTGGTGGATGAAATGTTGCTTAAACAAACAGGTAATTTCTAAAAAGCTATTTTTCTGAAGAGCATTAGGGGCGACAGTGCATCCTCCTTAAACTCACTGTCCTTGATCCAAGAACCAGCAGTGATATTAAGATGATCTAAATAGATTCTAATTGCATCATTTGTAAAAACAAACAAAACTAATTTATTCAAATCTAAAATCCAATGTATTACATTTTAAAAATAAATAGACTTTCTTGTTTAACAGCCTTTGAAATCACGTTCCCTTTTTCATAACCAAACATACTTTTGTCAAATCACAGATTTAACCCAAACCTGCTTTTATCAATTTAAATGAAAGCTGAATTTAAGTGTATACAGTATAATCATGCAATCAAAATGTGTATTATGGAATTAACTTCAGGGTGTCTCAAAGGTCTCTATACATAGTGCCAAATGATCACTTTTCAAAGTGAAAATAGTTCACATAGTTTATATAACCGTTATACACCACGGTGAACATTGAACAACAGCACACAGATCATTTAAAAGAACTCATTCAAAGTGCAATGTGCAATGCAGATGTGCTAACACGAGTTTATGATGAGCGTGAGAGACGACTCCGTATGTGACTGCAAAATGATTGTTTTGAACATGAAGTTAGATTTTGTTAAAAAGTGTTCATTTCAATTATATGTAAAGACACCGCCTGTATAATAACATGTATATGCATAGGCTTATATTAAATAAAATAATAGTTTTATATAAAAATAATAACATTTAAGTTGATTTTGATACTGTTAGTGTTAAATTAGTTAAGTAAGAGTTTGCTATATAGACATAGTAATAAGTGCTATGTAATAAGTAATATAAACAAAGTAATAATTAGTTTAAACTACTGTATGTCTATATACATTTTCCAAAAAATAAAAAATAAAAAACAGGTGAATATTTCAATGTACACGGTAGGCTGAATAATTCCATTTCACTGGGAAATGCACCATAATCTTCAGTGTGTGTATATATACTGTATACACTACAAACACACTGTAACAATTTCAAACGTTGTAAAAGTTGTCTTGTGTGTGTTCATACTACACTGCCTCTCATTCAAGCTTCCATTATGGATGAATTTAACCAGTTTATATACAGCTTTTACCACACTATAAGAGGGGCTCGTGCTGTGCATTACATCAAGAATTTCTGTCATCTGTTTAACGACAACATGCCAACACCCCCTCTACCCCAAAACAAACAAACAAACAACAACAAAAAACCCTTAAAACTCTTTCCTCTTTTAAGCTCTCATAACAGAATAACAGCCTGTTGTAGTAATATCTTCTGCATATCTCTTTTTCAGCATGCAGAAATGCACTGTCTGACTTTCATGTCATTTTTTCCTGCTTGTCCTTGATGACAGAGGAACAAGTGATTGATGAACAGCACGCTCGCGCTGAGTTATTATTATTATTATTATTATTATTAATTGATCAGTGATGGTGAGAAGCTCATGAGCGTTTGCATGATGAGGAGAGAGAAGCTGCGCACTCACATGTCGGTGATGTTCTCCATCTCGGGCTCGCTGAGCTCGGGGAAAGCCGCAATGCTGCGCTCGGTGTCGGCGCAGTAAATTCTGAAGCCCGTGCACGTGCAGGTGCCGGGACACGACTCCGCGGGCCTCCACAGCGCGAGCGCCGCCGCGACGCACACCAGCCGCCAGCACCACGCCATGCCTGAACCGGAGCCCCGCGCGCGCGCAGCAGGTTTACCCCCGCTTCTGCGACGCCAGATTTATCGACGCCACTTGTTGTCTTTACGCGTGTCTCTATCGTTATTATTTTTATTATTTGTATTTTATTATTTTTTATTTTAAATCCTTTCCTGGAGTGCGGTCTTCTTTCTTCCTAACTGTTCCTTCTTGTCCGGAACGTGCGTTCTGACCTCCCGCGAGCTCGAGACGTGTGGAGAGAGCGCGCGCGCGCGTCGCGTCGGGAAGAAGCGCCGCTTGTCGGAGGAGCGGATGCGCGAGCGCGATCGAGTGGGAGGAGCGGAGGCGCGCGGAGGAGAGGCAGCGCGAGTGATGGATTCTGGACAGCGCATTACGTAGTGCTCAGGCAGCACGCATCTATTAGGCTTATAGCTAAAACCTGAGAAGGAGAGGTCATACATTATGAAATGTACTGAGTTATACATTGTCTTGTGCACATCATGGTTTTTGCACATTTTTTTTTTTCATCTTCAGGATGTGCTCTATCATGGTCAGAGTCATGATTAATCCACCATGAGTTTATCCCTAGAAAGCTAGGTGGACAGGTGGAATGCATGCCAGGACATCACATGGCACATTCATACACATAACAGCACAGCAGGGATAGGGGCCAGGGGTAGTTCTGAGGTTAAGGTGCTGGATTACTGATCGGAATGTCCCGGGTTCAAACCCCAGCATCACCATGCTGCCACCTTAATCCTCAACTAGTTCCTCAGATGTTTAATGAGATGAAAATGAAGTCGCTTTGGATAAGGGCGTCTTCTAAATGTATAAGGAAAATAGAGGAGGCGATCACTTAGAGGCAATAAGGCAACTCTGATGAAACAATCCTTGACCCAAGAAAAACATGCAGGAATTCAAACAGGCTTAGACTCATTGGAGGTGTTACCGTTCTTTGTTTATGACATAAACATTGTAACATCTTTTGAGATTGTTAAATCTCAAAGTAGAGGTTAAAGCATTGGACTACTGATCAAAAGGTTCAAACCCCACTGCCACTGTTGGACTCTTGAACAGGGCCCTTAACCCTCAACTGTTCAGATGTTTAATGAGATAAAAATGTAAGTCGTTCTGGGTAAGGTGTCTGCTGTGAATGTAAACACTTAATCACTCTCACTCATCGTTTATACCGCTTTATACTGTATTTAGGGTCAGGCGGGCCTAGACCCTACCATAGGAGGCATGACAGGGAGCCAATCCATCGCAGGGCACACACACTCGCTCACACACTACGGGCAATTTGGGAACACCAATCAGCCTAATCTGCAGGTCTTTGAACTGTGGGAGAAAACTGGAGTACCCGGAGGAAACCCACCAACATTCAAATTCTATGCACACAAAGGCAGGAATCGAACCCAGACCCTGGAGGTGCAAGGCGACATTGCTTACCACTACACCACCCAATGTAAATTCTAGGACAATCAATGAGGATTTGTTGTGATAAATAAATCATGGAGTTACTGTTAAAAGTATGCACCAAGACCAACAATTTCCTTAAATAGAATTTCATCTGATTGATCAACTTTACTCTGTAATGAAACATTTCTATCCTGACGAGAATGGTGTCTTCCAGTATGACTCCGTTATCCGATAACATCAACAGGAACAGAGGGATCACTGAACTTGTAAAGTGATTTATACTCTATGGCTTGTTAAAGTCAGCAGCTCTCAACACACACTGAGCATTTACGGAAGCTTTCCGAGCAACATGCCAGATAAAGATGGGCATCACCATCTGAGGGGAAATGTTTTGGAAGAACACAGTTCTTTGCTCTAGTAAAATTCTATATAATTGATGCTGAAGCGTATTTAAGCTGTTCCTGAGCCTAGCTGTGACCCAACGTCGTGCTAACACACTTGAAGTAGAAAAGTCACACATATGATTTTTGTGTGGAATTTACACATGCATGTTTTTTTCTCTTTACATTTAAATGATTCGTGTGTATTTTACATTCTTTTATTTTCCCATGTGCTTTTTCTCTTTACATGATGAATTTTTTTCACATCATATTTTTGTGATTGCATTATTTCCTTTTTTTTTTTTTTTTTTTTTTTTTTACAATTTATTATGTGACTTTATCCATATTACAAATGATTTTTACAAGCAATTTTAATGCTTTATTTACTGTATGTACACAGGTTATAATTGTTTTTCATGTGAATTCTTTTTAAAAACCATGATTAATTTATTTTTATATGGTCTTTCCCATGGTGTCATGTGTTTGCTTCTTCTTCTTCTTTTTCTTCTTTTTTTTTTGCACGTTATATGTAATTACTTACAGTATAACTCACAATCACATTTGAAATGTATGTGCTTTTTCAAAAGGTCATTGGTTTCCTTTTATGCATTGAATTCATGTATTTTTGCTTTTTTATTTTTGAGAAAGGAGAACAGATGAAGTGAAGCTGAGGTAGTCTAATTTGATCCAGCAGCCTTTATAGACTACAGTACACACAGAGATACTTGATGCATCTCAAATGTGATTTACATGCAAATTTCCATATGTCATGTATAATGTTTTGACTTATTGTGTTAAATAAAATATTTTTAGAGTAATGTTTAACCATCAGGTAAAATTCTAAACTGGGTGTGGCATTGCTTTATTTAGAGACTAGCAAAGAAAACAACATTTAAAAAAAAATACTGCATGAAAATTACAACAATTAATCAAATTGTCATGCTTACCATTGAATTTCAAAGATTCAATTCAAGATTCAAAGAACTTTATTAATCCCAGAGAAAATTGCTTTATATATATATATATATATATATATATATATATATATATATAAACAAAGACACATATTCAACACATATTCAGTAAATAAAATTTGGGTTTTTAAGTAACTGTTGTATGTAAATGGCATTTCTTTTCAGTAGTTCTATTTAATGTATGTGATAATAATTTTAATTTCAGTTTTTCATTGCATTTGACTAGAACAAAAAACAAATCTGCTTCATCATTCAAATATACCAGAATAAAAACAATTTTAATAATTTTAAAAAAACTGAAGGAAGTTTCACTTTACACTGTGACTGAATAATTGGCCTGTTTCAGCACATCATGAGATTTAATTCAGTAATCTGACATTTATTTAGCTGTAGGACATTTTTTATAAGTTTTTAATATCCGGAGATAAAGGAGGCAAAACATGTATTTTAATAAAAACATAATTTAACTATAAAGTTTATTTGAAAGTCATGAGATAAGTAAATATTTTTAGTGTTTTTTTAAAAACCCTTAAAATGGCTCGATTTTCATGATGTCACTTCCAAACCGATTATAAAGTGTAAATCTAATTAAAACAAAGTCGAATCATTCAGTTAAATCACATTTGTTTTATATTAAGCAAAGATTATGTCATATTCTTATTTTCTATTTAATTTGTCTAATTGCAATGAAAGACAAAAATACGACTTTGATTAATGAAATAATGTGACAGAAAGTTAGGAGGTAAACACTTGAGTACAAGAAAAAAACACCATGGTGTTGCAATTTGGCCTGATATGAAGTTACTTGTAGAAAATGTAATTTTTAATAACAGCACATTACAAATCATTCTATTATTCTTATAGCAATTTGCCAAGTATCATAATGTTTATTTACTTTAAAAATAAATGTTTCATTATTTTTATGGCTAATTTTACTGTTGTGAATGTCCATGAAACAAGTAAGTTCCTGTTATCACTTACAATATAGCAGCTACAGTATATAGCAGCTCTATTTTCCTTATACATTTAGAAGACGCCCTTAAGACACATTTCTTCCTTCCAATAAAGTTTAATCTTTGACTGCACTAATACTGGAAACTCCTTACTTAAACTTTAACCACAGAAGACCTCATCAAATCAATGAATATGCACATTTTAATCTGTGCTTATGTGGTGCATCTACCATACACATCCATGTCTATGTCTTTACTATAGTAGCTAAAACCTATTAAATTGAGCTTATACAAAGCTATCCAGTGCCATCATTGATGATCCTAACCGATGTGGCTCTGAGCAAACTGCACTGCAGTCATTCACATTACAGGAACTCAGCTGGGAGTTCATGCAACAACCCTTCCGTAAAGTCATTTCCATTTGTTTGGGCCATTAAAGGAGTTCCTGGGAGGCCAGTGTTTTAAATGTGAATCAGGCATTCTGATCATGTCTCCAGTAGGGGATTATATAAAGAAATAAAGGTAGTTTTTTACTCTCATAACTGCGTTCTGTTATGCTGCACAATCAAAAGTCCCAGTTTGATCTGAACGCCTTTGTACAATTTATACAACAATGATGTTGTTCTTCATGGTTGTGTGATTACACCATCACCTTATCCTGGTTCTTTGGCATACAGCCTAATATGTTGGTCAGGTTTCCAGCTTTGTGGTGAATCTTCTGACGAAGCTGCTGAGATTTACACAGAGAGTGGACTGGAAGCAGATCTGGCAACCTGTGGATGTGCCGTAACTCTTAGTCGCTTTAGGCTCTCTGGTGTGACGTGAGCCATGACGCACAAGGTTTTGCAGGTATTGCGTGGGGATGTAGGAGGACTGTTATGAAAACAGGTGCTTCTCAAGGGGTGGTAGCTACTGTCTAAACACAGCCTTTCCTTTTTTAGCGGATACAGTGTGACGTGTCACTCTTATGATGACTTAATGGTCTCTCTCTCTCTCTCTCTCTCTCTCTCTATATATATATATATATATATATATATATATATATATATATATATATAT
>JAQMYK010000039.1:25336637-25362933 GCA_030014345.1 Clarias buthupogon | reverse complement strand
GTTTTGTTTGTAAATTTATTCCCGCGCCGCAAAAAACCTTGTCGGGTCCCGCAGGAGCGCCGCGGGAACGCAGACCTCTACATGCAGCCACTCAACCCGCGAGCTCAGTGTCAAGTTGAGTTTTGACACTTGGGAGACATTTAAGGAGGTAAAACGTTACAGATTCTTTATAATCTAACAGATGGTACACTCTGAACTATTCACACATTTTCATCCCGTGTGGTAGGAGTGAATTATTTACTAAGTTTGTTCAGAATTAAAGAACTCCCATGGCAGAGATAGGTGCTGCTCAGGTAAATGCTAGATTCTTATTTTGTATTGTTTTAATGTTGCGAGTGGTTTTTTAAGTGACTGTTTAACAAAAAAAGGGCTTAATTTAATTAATCATTAAGCATTTTAAAAAGGTTCTAAATTGTAACAAAATCAGGGGAAAATGTAGAACAGAGTAAGGAAATTTTATAAAATCGTGATACTTATACACTCGCAATTTTATCTGAATCGACATCTAGGTGTCATGATAATATCGTATCGGAAGGTGACTCGTGATTCCCATCCCTAGTAAAAACATTTGCTCAAGATCCTCTAACAAGAGACCTGTGATTAAAAGGAAATCAGGACTGGGTTTGCAAGAACAAATATTCTTTAAAGTTACCTTGAGGCAATTAAAGATTGTTGAATTTCATTTCACCCACTATGCGCATATTCACATTATACTGTATGCATATAAACAATGCTTGTTATGAATATCACTCTCTCAGATTGCCCTCACTCATTTCAGATCTAATAAATTCACATCCAAAACTGAAATTCATTTCAAAAGGCGTGAAAAAATTAACTTCTCAAGTTAAAAAACAAACCCATGGAGTTATCAGGATGCCATGAAGCATTTACAACAGTTCATCCTTCATCAGACAACCAGCTAACTAACTCTAAAATACAATTTCGAAAAAGAGATA
This sequence comes from Clarias buthupogon, assembly GCA_030014345.1. Lineage (NCBI taxonomy): Eukaryota > Metazoa > Chordata > Actinopteri > Siluriformes > Clariidae > Clarias > Clarias buthupogon. The sequence goes on along the minus strand of JAQMYK010000039.1, from coordinate 25,361,977 downwards.
TGGATATACTTACATTAAAAAAAGCAACTAGATAAATTTCAGCAGGCAGTTTAAAAGGTTCCTTTTGTCAACTTAATATTATCTAAAATATTACACTTCCATTTCTCTCAAGAGTTCATCAGTCAGTGCGGCTTCGGTCTAACAACCATGCTGAAAAAATAAACGGGTGGGATTTTTAAGATTGACAGCTTATTCATCCAGTGAGCATTTTGTTCATCGGCTTTAACTCAATTTGGACCTATCAGAACGCGGCTTGTTTGGAGGGCTGCGTTTTTATTTGTCGACACCACGGCGGGTTTTTTTCCAGGTGTGTTTGTGTGTGGTGTTATTGGGGAGGAAGACTCTGGAGGCTAAGGTTTAAGGTTGGTTGCTTGCTGTATTTCCTGGTGTGAGTAAAACAACTTAAAAAAACCCCGATACGTTTCTGTTTCTGATATTGAACAAGGTGTTGATTTTTTTCAATGTTCCTTCTAATTTTACGCGTTTAATGTGACGTTTATTTCGAATAAGAAAGCGTTAAGGTTGGTTGTTTGTCGTCGTTTTATTGGCTAGCTAACTAGCTCGCGCGCTTGTTGCGTGATTACGTTTGCTAGCATATTTATCGACCGTTTTTTAAATCAGGTAATATGTTGCGTTTAATGTAAATGCGTATATACGTTAATAGTTTATATATAAAGACAGCCACAAACTCGTCTGAACTCGTTGACTCGATACCAAGTGCATTTGACTGCTTTCGTAACAGGAGGAAGTTAGCTTTTTAGCTAACTAGCTCGCTCGCTCGCCTTATCTATTGTTAATTGGCTAGCGCTAGATAGTTGGCTGACACTGTATAGTTTTATTACGTTTGAGGTTTATTCCGGTTTAACAGCCTGATGAATTACAGCGAATTTTTTTTTTTAAAAAATTGTAATCTAAAAGTAACATTTCAGGCAGCATGTTTTACCGTTTGGTTTGTTCTTATAACGCGAATTCGTATTAATGCGCTTCCCTGTTGCTGCTGAGTGAGATTAGCCGACGTCGGCGTCTGTCTCTTAATCTCTTAAGAAGAAGGCACACAGATACGTCGAGTATATTTAAAATGTATTGAATGTCTCCCTTTTCTGGGGTATAATCGTGTTACCGATCGTTTTTAACCCAAATCCTCAAACGCGCTACTTCCTTGTTTAAAACGCGGCTAGTTTCTGTTGTGTAAAGCTCGTTGCTGTTATGTGGCTTTACAAGAAAAGCGAGAATAACTGTTGTATGACTGCTTTCCTGAACAGGGAGTGCAAGATTGTTTTTTTTATTTGTTTGTTTATTTTCTCAGACCAAGAGGCAAATCTGCTACTACCACTATAATAATAAATCTAAATGCAGACTATTTAAATCTGAAGCACAGAAGCCCAAAAGTTATCTTAATTTCATGTTACATTTAACCCATGGGTGTAATATATTTAGGAAACGTGCTTGTTTTTAGGATGCAAACTGTAAACCCAAGATCATATTTCTAGTTTAGGCAGATTTAAATGTATATAGTACTTTTAATGCATAAAGCACAGTTTCCCTGCACTGCATTTATTAGGAAGTAATAAAATGTGAAACCATAAAACTTGGTGGACTCGTTAGATATGCACCAGAACGGGCTTTAAAGGATCTCTCTTTCTCTCTCTGCCTCTCTCCCCCTCCTCAGGTTTACTACTTGCGGCAAGGATCTTTGTAGTGCAAATAAATAATGGACACAGAAAACGAGCAGCAAGAAGAGGAGACTTTCAACAGCCCAGACAGCAATGGTACAATTGTTTAGCAGATGATGGCTCACACAGACCCTGTAACGTTTTTGTGCGGTTTCATTAAAAAAATAATGATTCTAGTCTGATTGCATGGCTTATTTAAAAGGGGGTTGCATAATGTTAAGACCAGATGGTCAGAAGTGGTATAACATGAAGCACGACTGAAATGCAACACAACCACGCAGGCATGGGCGAATTGTAAAAAAAAAAAAATGTAAGCATTAAATGCTAATCCGTGCTATCCTTGCTTGAGACCAAGAGAGCAAAACTGTCCGTGCTGTCAGGGGAAGGGTAGCAGTAACCAATCATATGAGGCTGTGAGGTCATGTTCTGGAAGGGGTGGCTTGGGACTTTTCTCAAAGTATGAACAGCAGTTTGGAAAGATGAGTTTGGGTGGTTTTGTGTGCTTTGGAGGATGCACAGAAACCAGCAAGTTTGGTAGCTTTCATGTGATAAAGGATTGGTGGATGATGGGCAGGAATTGGCCAGTGGTAAATTGTGGGGAACTCCCCTACTCTAAAAAAGAAAAGGTAAAAGACTAAAGGTAACATTAATTCATTCTTATACTTTATACATTCTGATACATATTTTTTTTGTTTTGCAGGTAAGCGCCCTGCAGAGGACGCTGATGATGAGCCTTCGTACAAGCGTTCGAGGAAATCCGATGACATGGTGGAACTGCGCGTGTTGTTACAGAGCAAAGTGAGTGCACGTACACGGGAATACGGCAGGATGTCACTTTACTTTTATAAATATTTTTCACAACACTAGCGCTTTTTGCTAATTGTCCGCCTCTCATGCTCAACTGCAGAATGCTGGAGCTGTGATCGGAAAAGGGGGCAAGAACATTAAAGCTCTGCGCAGTGATGTGAGTAAACGACTTTTCCGTCTTTGTGTCCTGCATGTTCATAATCACGCGTACGTAGAAATGTGGTAGGCAGAACACACACTTTTTGTTCAATGTTTGTGACTTTTCTGACCTAATCTCTAGCCACCACTTGTAGATTTGTAGATCACCACAGACACTTGTTTCGTTTCAGTAATGAAAACCTTTTGACACATGACATCTTGGTAATTAACGTCAAAAAGCTGGTTTGTTTGTGTTCGTGGTAATCACGCATACTACAAAAGCGGTGGATTGAGATTAGGCTTGAGGATTCTTAAAGCCAGTTTTACACTGTGCGATTCTAGCAGCTGTTGTTTAGCTTTTCACACTAATCAAGATGATGGTCATAAAATTTTCCATCAGACTTTGTGCTATCCTGTTCATATAAAAAATAACTAAAAATTATTTCACATTGTAGTACCTTTTTGACCAGCATTTGCTTCAACTAGCTAATTAGTTAACTTCTGTTAATTGATGTCATGTTAATTTCTGTTTTTGTCCTGTCATGATTAAACTTTGTAGTGCCTATGGCAAAAACTCTGAAATGTCTCGTCAGTGTTTGTAGCATCTCTTTTATAATGTGCGATGGTATTTGAGACAGCAAAATCAGGCTCAATGTCGCACACTGTAAAGCTGGCTTAATGTTTTTAAAAGGGAAAAAAACTATATTTTAGTGCAAGTATTATTAATAAATAATCTTATCCTTATTTCCCTGGTCCATGATTGTAAATGTTTTCATTAGAATTAAAATGTTTGGACTACTGGGGGAAATTCTTAGAATGTTATACTTTGGTTATTAGTTGTGTTTTTATTGGAAATGTACTCTTTTAATTACAGCAAGCTAATTACTGAAAGTAATTTATCCAGGCCGAATACATATTCATTGCTCTCTTCTTGTCCTGTCCTCCATTTTCCTCCAGCAATATCAGAATATGAACTCACACTGACATTTTTTCACAATTAAAAATTGTACTCCTCTCCCACTCCCTCTCCCCCTTTTTCCTTGTTTTTGTATTTGTTGTTTATTTTTTGGCCAATTCCAATATTCTGGATCGACATGTCCCGCCCACCTGCGTTGCTGCCTGACCTCCTGACTCCCTGGTTGGCCCTGCCCATTATCGCGCCCATCCCTTTTGGGCGCCTTACATGATTGCTCTGGGTGCTTGGCCCCGCCCCTGCAGTACAATGCCACTGTGTCAGTCCCAGACAGCAGTGGGCCCGAGCGGTACGTGCCACTCAAGATACTCCAACCTCCAAATACTATCCAAACTGTTCCTGACTATATCAGTACTGTTAATGATGTCCTTCATGTACCAGATAACTCCCTATTGCCATAAACCTCCTCTCATAAATATGGTTACAGTGATGTCATGACTGTCAATCTTAAGTGCCGTAATGTTATGCAAACTGCCTGTACTGTCATCTCAGTCGTTTAATGACTCTGACCCCTTTTCTTTCCGTCCTTAATAAAAAAAAAATAGAAATTGAATTAAAAGTGCTTAGATTCTGAGTAATATTTGCAGAGCATAATTTATAGCAAGTTAATTTATACCTAATGCAACAATGAGATTTATGATATAAGGGTGATGGAGCAGTACAAAGTACTTTAATTACTTCTTTCCTCTTTGTATTGTGATGTGTTTGGCTTATTTGGAACGCCTAAAAATTGCCTGTGATCCATGCCATGCATCCCCTCATCATTTCCTCTTTTTATTTTAAATGCTGTCTTTCATTCTTGTAACACTAAAGGACTACTTGCTTTATTTACTCATTACCCTTGCATTAGATTCTTCTGTTTCTCCTGTTCTACTCAGTTTCCTGTTAATGTGCTGAAGCTTTAAAGTGCTCCTTTATCATACAGTGCGCACATCTTCTCCTCCACCCTGCTTTTTCAGGGAGCGGAAGGAGCCTCACCGTATTTTTTTTCTTTTTCGCTTTCTTCTTTCTCTGTGACTCATCACTCCTTTTCTGTGCATGAGGGAGTGCATGACAATATCATTAATACACAGCACAACGGGCGCATTAAGTGCAATGACCCTCAGGTACTCACCACATGTCTAATAGTTATTCTCACTCTCATGTTTTCCTGTGCGATGAAACACAATTGCACACCTCAAAGGATCCTGAGCATCAATGCGGATATCCCTACTGTAGCTGAAATCCTGCTAAAGATCATCCCTACATTAGAGGAGGTAAGGGTGCCTGTCTTAGATGCTTATTTGGATGAGTGCCATCTGAATGTTGAATTGACCACCTTCTTCTGGTGCAGTATCAGCATCATAAAGGGGTGGACTTTGATTGCGAGTTGCGGCTGCTGATCCATCAGAGTTTAGCGGGCAGCATCATCGGGGTGAAGGGAGCCAAAATTAAAGAGCTACGTGAGGTGAGGGTCTCAAAGTTTTACACAATTTGAAATTTCCTTAAAGAGCCGGAGAAAAGGTCACTTTAAAAATCTGAAGTATTCTTTACTCGTGTCTTTGCATCACCTTCTATGTTGCACTGTGAAGTTCCATGCATATTATTTTGTTATGCCAGAGCACCCAAACTACCATCAAGCTGTTCCAGGAGTGCTGCCCTCAGTCCACGGACCGCGTGGTGCTTGTTGGTGGTAAAGCAGACAGGGTTGTGGAGTGTATTAAGACCATGCTGGAGCTCATTGCTGAGGTAACACAGATGCATTTAGTCGCATCATCTGATTGGAAATTCCTGTTTTGTGAAGTTATTAACTTCAGTGTTTATTCGCTTCTTTAAAGGCACCCATTAAAGGCCGGGCACAGCCATACGATCCAAACTTTTATGATGAAACGTATGACTACGGTGGCTACACCGTGATGTATGAAGAACGCGGACGCCGGCCCATGGGAGGGTTCCCCTCTCGGGACCGTGGCTTTGATCGCATGCCACCTCGCTCTGGCCCCAGGTCTCACCACATGCCCCCAAGAGGGCGCGACTACGATGACATGAGTCCACGTCGAGGCCCTCCTCCGCCCCATAGAGGTGGCAGAGGAGGGGCCCGACCCCCACGCAACATGCCAATGGGTCCTCCCCATCACCGCCGAGGGTGAGCCAGGCACGCTGTTTACACCATGTTGATACCATATTTAGTTTAGCACTGCTGTCTTGTCTAAATGAAGCACTCGTTTCAGGATCACACAGCTCCGCCAACACAAAAGAGATTTTGGATATTTAAAAAATTTGTTGGGTGTTTAGTCATGTGTTTGCTGATTGTCTCTTGCTGCAATATGTGTGTTGGCAGTGATGACCAGTACTACAGCTCCCACCGCAGTCACTCGGACGACAGACGGCAGTAAGTCTCTGCTGCAGTGTAGTTTGGCTTTCGGTGTAGTGTTGGCTTGGGAAGAGCTTCATGCTTAAACTTTATGCCTCTAGCATCACATATCCATAATTGCCAATGCATATTATTTAAACATGCACTTTTATGTCCTTAAATAATTTTTCTGTTTCACAATTAGTGGAGACCGGAGAGGAAGACCTGGGGATCGCTATGGCGGCAGTATGGTGAGCGCAAAACCATTCAGAACCATTTTTTCTCTGCCTATGATGCACAAAAAGAATCTAGAAAATGTTTGAGTATATTATTGAGTTATTAGCAATCAAAAACATTTGAGTTTTGCCTAAACACATGCAAGTGTCATAATGCCCTTACACCCGAGTCAAAGAATGGTTTTCATAGCAAATGTGTTCTTGTAGTGTTTATTGGACAGATGGTTGGTTTGGGACAAAATGCAGCTCCCAAGTTGTTACTTGGCAACAGATTTGCTAGTTGCCATAGAGACAGAAGAATGACGCAGCTCAAGAAAGCATTTATTTGCTAGTTGGATAAAATTGTGTGTTGAAGACCTTTAACAATATTTTTTTCCTTTCTTTTTCTTCCTTCTCTCTCTCCTTATAGAATGATGGTGGATATGGTAGGTGTTTTATACATAGCATTTATACATTTTATTGTATCTGATGTGGCCACCTCAGGGCCATTTCCTTTGCATAGAGCCTTGAAGCACCAAAAAAAAAAAAAGAACTGGCTCCAGCAGAAACCTGATACGTGAACAAGCAAAATGAAAATGGGGTTAAATGGTTACACACACAACACAAAGTTCATTCCAACATGGAAAAAAACTGATGTTAAGGTCTGTTCCTGTTTTAGTCCAGTATCTGTTTTGAACATTTGCAGTTAATAAATGTCCTCTTGACTCGTTTACGTGTATCTTTTAATATTTCTCTCTTCTTTTAATTAACATTAGACAACTCATCCTGGGATAACTATCATTCTGGTAAGCATTTCTTAAACTACATGAGTGAGAGATTTGTATATGTCTGACTATTAGTAATAAATGGCTCATCTCTTCTGTGTGCTTTCCTCAGGTGGAAGAGGGAACTACAATGACATGGGAGGTCCTGTCATCACCACGCAAGTGACCATTCCAAAAGATGTAGGTTTTTTATATACAGACGGACCTTTACATTACTTGACATCCTTGTATAAGGTGCATGTATATACACAAACCTCATTCTTCATATGTTGTTTCCAGTTGGCTGGATCCATTATTGGAAAGGGCGGCCAAAGGATTAAGCAGATCCGCCGTGAATCTGGAGCATCCATCAAAATTGACGACCCATTGCAGGGTTCTGAAGATCGCATCATCACCATCGCTGGCACGCAGGACCAGATTCAGAATGCACAGTACCTGCTACAGAACAGGCAAGTTGTTTGCGTCTGCTATGAATAGGTGCAGTTTGCAGAAAAATATACGCCTTTTGTAAATAATTTATTTTAGTAAATTTAGATAAATATTTTCATTTTGACAATTTGTACTGAAAATCTTTATTTTTGTATATGCAACTCCTAACAAAGTAAGGTACCTGGCCAAGGTATATTTGAACAAGCTACGTAAAAGCCAGGAGGCGTTGTAGGAGGTTTGCATGAACTCACACATTCGTGAAACTCTGTTCTTTACGTCCAAACAGCTTCTAACACAGAGGCCAAATTTGTAACACTCCTGAACAGACTGAACAGAAGATTTAATTAAGAAAATTAAATAAAGACATGCGCAGCAGTGATGGCTTCCTCGATGCTGTATTTAACACGAATGAAGCACAGCAGTTGTTTCCTCTGCTTTCTTGTGCACTTCGGTATAAAAGCGCATTAGTTAGTACTAACCACTCTGTGCTCTCTTCTCATCTGCAGTGCTCTTCACATCCTGGGACGCCACGACTAACCCAACTAGTCCTCTTCCTCTCTCAGGACCCCCAGCGCCACTCTGTGTGAAACCCCGCATCCCACCATCACCATTACTCTGCAGCAGCTTAGATTCTTTGCCAGGGAAGGTTTTGATCAAGCTTTCAGCTTCTGGAATGTCCTCCTGTTATCCATGATTGAGTTAATGTTTCATATTTTAAAGCTTTGGGTTTTATTTCGTTATAAGCACCATGCTTGCAAACGTTTCACAGGAATGCTAGTCATTATGCTGTTGCAGTTTATGTTGCTTCTCTTCAACCAGCTATCCCAAATCAACCCAGAATGTACACGCTTTTTTTTTTTTTTTTTGGTTTTTTTTTTAATAAAGATTTTTAATATTTGTTTACTTTCTCTTTTACAAAGGTGAAGGAAAATCTTTCTTGTGGCTGTGTGGAGAAAATGGTGTGTAAATATCCAGTCATTTATATATGAAAAAAAAAAAAAGACAAATTGGTATATGAACCGGAAATCCTGTACCTGTTCTGTCAGTGTGTTGCTATTCTGTAATGGATCCGGGCTTTACAGGGGCTCCTCCACAGGCTGCTGTGAAGTTTGGAGAAATTAGCTAAATGTTGTAGTCGTGTATCAGTTTTCTCTTCCCAGTTTATTGCTGGGTTTTTAAAACCTGGTATTTATCAAATTTACTCTACCTCTGGAATTAATTTCATAGGTCTGCCACTCTGAAATGGGACCCACTTTTTCTTTTCTTTTTTTTTTTTTTAAATGGAAAATGTGGGTGTGAAGTTGTACTACTTTAGATTGTTTTTGTGTCAGAACAGTGAATTGGTTTTTTTTTTTTCTTACTCAAATTGTCTGAGATTTCTCACCCCGATACATTTGTAGACTCATTTGTCAACAATAAAAGATATGCCAGTTTTTTAATGAAATTGTGTCTTGTCCTAAGTGCAGTACCAACAGAACCTTGCCAAGAATTTTTTGCAAAAACACTTCACAAAGTATCTGATTCAGATTTAAATGTAATGTCACACTACTCTTATCAGGGCTTTCTGTTCAAGGCTACTGATTCTTTTGTCACTGTATGAGTGTTACATCAGTTTTTTTGTAATTTTTGTGAGCAACAATTGTTGCACCACTTGTGATTTGCTATAGAAGAGGGTGTTCTGAGGGTGTACCTAGTGCCATTTTTTTGTTGTTGTTGCTCAGGCTGGTCCTCTAACCATCACAATTTGACTCTTGTCTCATTGAAACCTTATACTTGTCCTGTCCCCCCCCCCCCCCCCCCCTACTTCCAACATAACTTAAGGAAAAAGGTTCACTTGTCACCAAACATCCCACCCACTTCCAGCTGACATTGTAACGAGATACTGAAACTGTAGCTACTATGAGAGGCCAAAATGTGATCGCTAGACAATTGGGACAGAGCAACTTCAAAACTTATGGGATGTTCCCAGGCTGCAGGGATCAGGACATACCAGAAGTGATCCAAGGCAAGAAAACTGGTGAACTGGTGACCGGGTCATGGGTGGAGAGTGAACGTTGGCCTGTGTAGTCTGATCCAATAGAAGAGCTAGCGTAGATCAAACTGAGGAAAAGTTGTGTAATGCTGGTGCTGATAAAAAGGTGTCAGAGTGCACAGGTCAGTACTGTTTTGGTGACAAAAAGGGGAGATCATAATGTTATGGCTGTGTTAGATCAGGCCAAAAGTCTCCTGGTATAGGATCTGAGGAAAATGCTTTTTGAAATGAAGATGAAAGACACATGAAAATCAATCTCCACTGCACTAGATGGCGCTGTTCAGCTGTTTCAGTGAGGAGAAGAAGAAATATTGATTACTGAATGGAAGTACTTTGGTCTCGTGAGCAACGTCCAGAACTGCACACTAAAGCACTAGATTTTTATTTTCTTGTACATTTCTTTCAGGAGTAAAAGACTACCACCGTAAACAAAAAGACTACCGTAAACACGTGTTGTTATTTTCTCATGCTGTCTAACCCGGAAGTGTCTCTTATTTACCTTTTGGTTGCTCGAGCTGTTGTTTGTGGGTTTGACTTTATTTCTGGTGTGTATGCTTTTAAAATGGTTTATAATCTTCTATAGTTTGAAATAAATGTTAGATGAATGTGTTAAGCTTGGACATGTGTCTTTGTTAGTGAGTGTAGAGCACAGGTTTTTTTGTAAAGTTTTAAACATTAACCTCTAATCTGATAATTTTTTATTAAAGTCATAAACTCATCTTACATATGGCTTCACTATATAGTATATATAGAACATCCAATATTTTCTTCCAAATATGGTTTAAGTAGTTATAGTTTAAGAGGTTTCTTTAGGTAACCTCTTTATCTTCGACAGGGTGCCAATAAATATGGAGCATATCTCAGGAACACTGGGTTAATGGGACACCAATCCGTTACAGGACATCTCACACACTGATTGATATGTATTCACACCCAGCGACTGTTTAGTGTATCTACGCACTCTATGAAGTGGGATCAAAAAGTTTCAAGATTCGCGCGACACAGATCCGTACGTCATCCCTCAGATGGCTTAAAACCTGGCAGTATAATTCGCTATTGATGGTCTAGCCTCTGGTGAAGAATACGTGATGCACATTGTTGAAAAAGACGATGAGCATGCGCTTAGTCGAGCTGTGGACCTGCCTCTCTTTTTCTGGTTATGGAGATGATGTGATGGGCTCTTCCACTGTAAAGACTTGATTGGTTTCAGGGTCGTTCCCATACACCCAAGATTCGTCACTGGTAATGATCCTCGCCATGAAGGGCCGGTCATCCATGACATGCCGATGGAGTTCTTGCCCAAGCTCTGGGTCAAGAACCTGGGCAAGAACTCCCATCAGCGTGTCAAGAGTGTCTGTCCCTGAGGATGAACTTGGCAGTAAAATCTAACTCTCGTTGTCTTCCAGTGATGTTCTTCCGCTCTTGAAGCATGTGCTTCCATCTGTTGGCGTTACAAAAAAAAGTCTTAAAACTTATTGATACCACCTCATATAAGTGCAGTAACTCCAGCTCCATTACCATGTTAACAGTTCCTAACTTATACAGTATGATCATGTAGGCCGAGAATGGAGCAGCCCCTGATGCCTCTGGAATCTGGCCAGTATGTGGCCGAACGGAGCCGGGACGTCTTCATGGACGAGGAAGGGGTCAAGAAGGTGGCGGAGATGTTCTACACCCTGAAAGACAGTGAGGTGTTCACGGCCCAGGGCTGGAAGATGATGAACCCACTCGCACCCTCTCCGGACACGGATGAAGCCATTAACTGGGTGTTTGTGACGGACACTATGAACTTCTCCTTCTGGCCCGATAGAGAGGACCAGCAGTGTGAAGTCAACCATAGAGGAACCACGTATCGTGGCTACATGTCTCTCTGCGCGGCTGTCACCCGCGCTATGGACGAGGGTAAATTGTGCTATGGGAAACACTCAATGGCCATGTGTGCTATCTGCTAGTTTAACACCTACTGATCTTCACTTGGTTGTTCTTGTCTCTTCTCTTCATAGGTGTGCCTATCACTGACCCGGCGTACTTCTCCCAAATGAGCGAGGCAGATCTGGCAAGGGTTCTTCGGTCCGATAATGACACGCCCATGCCCATGCTGAAGGAGCGTCACCAGGCCCTTACTGAGGCTGGCCGTGTGCTCATGCAGCATGGAGGATCTTTCAGGAGCTTCATTAGCCACGGGCAAAACGATGCTGAGAAAATGATGCAGTACATCGTGGATAACATACCTTCTTACAGGGATGAAGCCACCTATGAGGTACACAGAAATGGTCTTTTATCAGTAATATTACAGGGAATGACGTCAAACCGATTTACAAGGAAGAATTTTCTGTCCGACATGCTGTTATTGAAAAAGAACAAACTTTGGGTTGGTGTCCGTGCCAGCATCTCACCTGAAATGGCATCACACCACCCTGTCGATGATTATGTTTATGCAATACTTATGTACTTGTCACAAAAATAAATGTGATGTTAATTAACCAGGGCAAGAGGATTTCCTTCTATAAGAGGGCTCAGATCCTTGTGGCAGATTTCTGGGGGATCATGGAGGCCAGAGGTGAGGGGAACATACCCAACCTGGACTACCTGACCATGTTTGCTGACTACAGAGTGCCACAGGCCCTCGTCTACCTGGGGGCACTCCGCTACTCAGACACGCTCATGGAGGCACTGAGAAAGGGTAAGGGTTTAAATAAAAAAAAAAAACTGACATAAACATTCAAGAGGGTTCTCAACACCTTCTTATGTTTTTATTTTTTTCAGACTTAAAGAATCCTTCAATCTGAACGACTGTTAGGTTTTATAAAGAGCATGTGATCCTCAGTGGTTTGATTGTGTAGAATAACAGAACGCAAAAACTCCCTTTATTTCTCTATAGAATCTCCTGCTACACTAATGCACTTATCCCAGTGTTTCACTAGTGCTTGGACACCATCAAGGTAGAAAGTTTTCTCAGTATGCTGGAGCCATGATTGGACTGCCTGCTTTACATCTAAAACTCTGGCCTCCCAGGAACTCCTTTAATTGCCCTTTCCGTTGTTTACTGCACACTGCCCGCCGCACCACTTACACATTACAGGCACTCGGCTGGGAGTTATTGCTACATCCCCATACAGTCCTGACCTCGCTCCAAGCCATTTCCACATGTTTGGACCATTGAAGGAGTTCATGGGGTCCAGCATTTCAGACGTGAAGCAGACTCCTGATGGTATCCAAACACTAGTGAAATGCTGGTATAAGTGCATTAGTGTAGCAGTGGATTATACAGTATAGAGAAATAATAGGAGTTTTTAACTTTCATAACTGTGCTCTGTTATTCTGCACAATAAAAAGTCCCAGTTGGTCAATTTTCATATTGGATAATAGTTTCTGCCAATGCCAACAATGCCATTATGTCTAATCTAAAGAGAATGACTTTGTTCAGCTCTGATACTGTATCTCTCATTACTATGACATTAAATGTTGCTAGTAAGGTTGTAGGACTTCAGCATGGTCTCCAGATGTGTCCTATATCGAATTGGAAATGGCTCTATCCTTTATATCATTTATTTTGGACATTGGTCCTGCTAAACTTGGTCATGGTTTCAAACTTGTGTTTTAAAAAATATATAAAATTTGTCTTTTACTTGCACAAAGTTTGACAAGAAGCAATTTCTGTAAATTTTTGGAATCCTCCTTGAATCATAGCATTATCCACAATATAACTGAGAGGCCATTGAGTGGAACTTACATTTATAAATTAAAGGCTATAGACCAACTACAATATGAAGTGAGGAACAAATCAGATATTCTGTATAGACTACTGTGTTTTTAATCCGTGTTTACGTGCTGCCATGCCATAGTGCCATAGATTTTCTGTTACTGTAGCCTAACAATAGACTGTCTTCTATTTCAAGGTGAACTGTTACGTTCAGGTGAGAGGAGAGAAGTGGAAATCCGTGGCTGTTCGATCTGGTGCGTGGAGAAAATCAAGAACCATTTGTGGTGGCTTGTGAGGGAGAGAGATGGCAAGAGCTGTGACATTAACTCAGCTCTCATCGACTTTTATCTGTGGCCTTATGCAAAACAACACCATGAAGAGATGGCTCACATTCCAATACACCACACACGGTGTATTTATTATTGATCACTACAGAATCTTATATATAAATAAAATAATTTTTCAGTCATATCTTGACGTTTCATACATTGGAGGACCCGAAACCAGCCTCCAAAATTTTTCTGTCTGTCTGTCTGTCTGTCTGTATGTATACACTATATGTACAGTATGTATGCATGTCTGTCTGTCCAGCCAGATTTTGTAACAGTTTCACACAAAACTGTCTAGACAGAATTAAATTAAACTTTGGCAGTACTTGGGTATTTTCCTGAAGTTAAACCTGTGCCATTAATGAAATCGAAATGTTGAGTCAAAGTGATGTTATTATCAGTTATGTGTCGGATTTAATACTCTACTTTAAAATAAACTACTAATAAGCTACTTGCTCAATGTAAACAAACACCTGCAGATATTATTTAGAAAGGCTAAACTGGGAGCATTTTAATAAGATTACTTAATATTTTTACAGCTGAAATAACAGTGCTGAAGTGGTATATATGAATTTGAATGCGCTGGAGTCATTTTAAGACAAAACAATCTTTTTACCATCTACTTTTTCAATTTCTCATATGTGATTCACGCTTCGATTACCGAACAGGGCTGACGACGAAAGAAGGCATAAGATACTCAACCTTACAAAATTAAATATCTTTGTATAAATAAGTTAGACAGAGTTCTGCCGTAAAGAAAGACAGGCGGACATGTACAGTACGTGGGCTTCAACCTGAAATAATAATAATATCACTGATTACATTAAAGCTGATCAGCTTATTTTCTAACTCTTTGTTGGCATGGTGGTTTAGTGGTTTGCACTGTTGCCTTGCACCTCCAGGTCCTGGGTTCTATTCCTGTATCAGGGTCTGTGTGTATGAAGTTTGCATATTCTCCCCGTGCTTGGTGGGTTTCCTCCCATAATCCTAAAATAAGCAGGTTAGGCTGATTGGCGTTCCCCATTTGCCTGTGGATGGTGCTCTGGAGGAGGAAATGGCACCCCACTCCAGTATACTTGCCCAGAAAACCCAGTGGACAGTATCTAGGAAGGCCTATGGTCCGAGGTCATGAAGGGTTGAATACAACTGGATGACCCAATAAACAAACTCTTTTCCTGTCAACGAAGGGTACTTAAGTACTTTAATGTGAGAACTGAACATAAGCTACTAGTGCAATGGTAAGAACAAAAAAAAAAAAAACAACAACTACAAGATATATTAGAAGCATTTAAATAAAACATGATTAAAAAAAAAAAAAAGGAAGAAGGCTACTTCAGGTTATATATGAGGGTGACTCAAAAATAATCTGCACTCTGGTTATATTTAAACTTCTATTGGCTGCACTAATTCTTATGTCTATTTTATTATTTTTTAGTTTTTTTGTATTTGTATTTTTCTGAGTAAACTGTAAATGAGGGGACTGCGCATGCGCTGTGAATGCTTTTATTTCCGAAACGCCTTACTGGTGGTGAACGCATTTGATCCACTCGGGCTGCCGTAGAGACAGTTTGCCGTAACCTACCGAGGCTGCTCAAGACTTCAGGAGGTGAAAGTTTATTTATATTGTGTTTTAGTAGATATAAAGTGGGTGTTTGGGAACGGCTTGGCATAAAACATACATACATAACATAGTTAGAATAAATATATTTTCTTAGAAATTTTAATAGAATGAGGTAGGCACGCGGAGAGTTCGGTTACAGGCTAGCTCGCTCGCTAACAACGCCAGCGTTACTAATATTAGCAGCTCATTATTTTTTAATTCTCGCAATTAATAGTTTGAATAATAATATTTCATATATTGTTTATTAATGTATGTGTGTACAAATGCAGCGCATGCTAATGTTATTAATAAAATGTGCCACAGTGAGTGGGTGTGTAGATGAGCTGCGTTTTTTTTTTTTTTTTTTTTTAAACATTAGCATTGTTGTTAATGGAGACACAGTTGATGTCCAGCCCCGATGACGTCATCGGTGTCTCGTCTCGTCTGCACCGACTGATCCAGGACAGGTTTTTAATTCCTCTTACCTGTCTGTTTCAGACACACCACAGCAGACGAACCCTCTCTCTGTCCCAGCTCCACCATGGCCTCTGCCCTGATCTCGGTTCCCACTACAGCCTCTCGCTTCGCCCTGCTGCAGGTCGACTCGGATTCAGACTCCGACTCCGACACCGGGAAATCCAAATCGTCTCGAGAAACCGGGAAATCCGCTCGATCAGGCAAATCTGCCGGTGCCAAGGGCAATCAAACCACTGACAAAAAGAAGGACAAGAAGAAACGGAAGAAGGAGCAGCAGCAAAGTGAAACCAATGAGGTAAATGGATAGATAGATAGATAGATGGATAGATAGATACGTTATTAATCCCAAAGGAAATTCCAAACATCCAGCAGCAATAGTGATTGTAACCCGAAGACAGTTTTGTAGACTTAGTGTCTACTAACTATATATCTTACATATAGTTAGTAGACACTAAGAACAAAAAAATACACAAAATATATAAGAAGCATATAAATCTTGAGTTTTTTTTATTTTTTAGAAAAAAAAATGTACTAGTAAGTGAAATGAAGTTAATTGCAGTGCAACCTTCTCTCTCTTTTTTTTTTTTTTTTTTGATTTTTCCCAGATTTTTCTCCCTAATTTAGTGGTGTCCAATTCCTCCCAGTCACTAGGGGTCTCCCACATTAAGGCTACTACTACCACTCAGTCCTTCCACTTACGCAAGCTCACAGACGCCCCCGATTGGCTGTAGAGCCGTGATTAATGTGGGAGCACTAAGTACCTCTCATCCCTCCCGTCAGACCAATCAGACCTCCTGCTGCGATTGGTTACGGCATCACCTGGGAATCGAACCAGCAATCTCTGGATGATAGGGCGAGCACTTTACCACTGCGCCACTCAGAGGCAAATTTGTGCAATTTTATGTGTGACACCCTGTCTTATCATCTGTACAGGGATTGGGTTGGGGTAATTAGGTGTTTGGTTGATGCTGTTTCCTTGTTATTTCTGACAGATGTTAAAGGTTATCAGATGTAGAAGTCCTCCAACTACTTGTGTATCAGGGTGAAAGTGCAGAATTGCTCATCTTCAAAAGAACAGAGCTTATTTTAGTAGTTATTTTATACGCAGTGTGTTTGTAGGTACTGAAGATGTTCGCAGTTTTAAACTAGTGCTGTATATCCATCAGTTACTACTTGACAGTGCTGGCTCAGTGGTTCAGGTCCTGGTGTTTCCAAGCTACCACTTGAGCAAAGCTGTTGACTCACAAGTGCTTAGTTGTGTCGTGTCTCAGGCGTAACCCACTTTACATACGGGCATCACCCGAATGAGGTCAATGTAAACTTGTACTCCTTGGTAGGTTCGTGGCATTTCACTGTGTGCTTGGCCTGAAAGTCACATATAAGAACTCAGCAATTTCATCGTCATTTCATATTACCCAGTAATTTTAAGGTGATGTTTTCTTTACTGTAAACGATGCAGTGTTTTACAGGGATCACTTATGAAAACTGTAAACATTAATGGTTTAACTTCTGAAAGTCTGTGAAGCCTTGTAGGTTTTATTGTTCTGAACACTTTAACATGTACTTGAGAGTAATCTTGTGGAAACATCCAATTAAAGCTATTTATGCCACAAGGCATTCATTAGTTCTTCTATCTGTTTGTTTAGATGTTGGATTATATCCACAGCTGGTGTTGCACTGGAGGTAGAGCGTTGCCTTTGCTGACCCACAGTTTAAATTTTTTTTTTTATCTTGCTCTGCATTTGCAGCTCAGGAACCTCGCCTTTAAGAAGCTGCCTCAAAAGTCTTCAGCAGCTCCGTCTGCCTTGACTCTGCAGGGTTTAGCCAATGACCTGCTTAGTTCCACTGACCGGACCTCTGCTCCCCAGGAAAACTGGCAGGAGTGGAAACAAAGAGATGAGCGGGTAAAAGCAACTGATGAACCGTTGACTCTGTAGTTTCTTCCTGTACTGGTCTAGATCAGGTGATGTGAGAGATTTATTAATTTTTTCTGTGTTTGTAGCTAACCAGCGAGTTGTACGAGGCGGACCTGGAAAAAGCATTAATGCTGAGCAAACTAGAATTTGAACAACAAAAAAAGGTAAATGTATTCTTTTGCATATCACGTACACAAACATCACAGAAGCAAAATTACCTCGGTCACTCGGTCATTCATTCACTCACTTACGTGATCAAACATTCACTCCAACACTCATGGTTGGTCACTCAATTTGTGCATCAGTCACTTACCCCCTTTAAGCATGGGAACATGGTTATTCACTCTGACCTTATTGACTCAGTCACTCCGCTGCTTAGCTAGTTATTCACTCAGTTGCTCATTCAGTCAGTCGCGCATTTGCTTAAAGGGTTGCATGAGTCATCACAAAAAAAAGGCCTTGAATCAACAATCTTAAAAAAATCACAGTCTCGATTCATGCAAACACCAATCAGGCCAGAGATTAGCAGATGATTTTCATAGATCTCATTCATCTTGTTTCCTCATTTACGGCGTTCCAATATTAGCACACTATCAATATCACAACGCCCTGTTTGCTCAATTTCAGTCAGCGGCTAAAGGAGGCACAGAACCAGACAACCAGAACCTAAAGAGAGTATATATTCTGACGACTTGTTCCTGCGCACACACTAAAAACGTATTGTCTGAATGAAGACGGGCATATATAGTTCTAATTGTGATATAACTTGCTGTACTAGTTAATTAAACATGATGCATTGATACTAGCTGTTAAACAGATTGAAAGTTACAGGGAATTATACTAGAAGTATGTTAAGATGGAGTAGTAAGTTGAGCAATAAAACCTTTGACAACAATACATTCTTTACTGCAAACTATGGATTTAATTTTAAACTAACTGACAAACTGTTAACATTCTATTTATGTTAAACAGCTTTTAATTTACTTTAAGGCTTCTAAAATAAGGAAAAGCGACTTTTGTGTTACAATAGTTAAATGTTTTGTGTAGACAGCATGACTCCACACATCTTACATGATGTATCGGTATCAGTACCCATGTAGTGGTGCACAGTTTTGACCTTGTATTGTAGTAGTATGCCTTTGGAGATCATAGTTTTTTTTTTATTTTTTTTTTACAAAAACAGTGGTTTATATTTTGTACTGGTGTATTCAAGTTACATTTTCTTTTTCTAAATTTTGGGGGAGTTAAAAAAAAAAGAAGAAGAAAGAAATTAGCGTTTAAATATGTGTTTTCAACAACTACGAATATGTTATTGCTCCAAATTGAAATTCTATTTCTTAGCTTGCTTTGACAGGAAGTTAGCTAGGAAAAGCCTATTAAAAAAGGGGATGGGGGTTTGTTTATTGCTTTTCGTGAGTACAACTGCATAGGTACACCTGGCAAACAGTACATCTGTTGGGTTTTTTTCTTTTCTTTTTTTTTTTATCCACTTTGTAACGCGGAACTAGATTTCTGTCTCTCACAACACTGTGTCCAGGATACTGTGAGCGCTGACACTGCATCACCCAAAACTAAAGGAGGGGGAAAGAAAGACAAGAAAAAGAACCAGCAGGCGAAGGACAAACGCATCACTGTGTCTCTTAAAGACTTTCAGCAGGAGGGAAACACTGGTGAAAGTTAGTATATATACAGTATATGTGTATATGTATATATGACTGAGAGCGATGTGGGTGACAAGTACTGTACTAACTAAGCCTTTCTTTTGCAGATGCCCAGAGTAAAAGGCCGGAGAGAGAGGTGAGTTTAAGTGTAGATGGAGACAGTGAAGGGAATTGGTATTAGTTACTGCATAACAATTAAGATCCTGTTGTAACTAATAAGAATTGGGATTTGTAAATATTAAAGATCAGGTTTGTATTTTAGCTGAGGTGTAGAGTGAACTCTGCTTTTAGATTTTATTGCATTAATGAAGATGTCGCTACACTATAACAGCTTTTTAAAACAAGTAGTTCGGTTTAGATTTCATATTATTTCTATTCTCTCTCTTTTTCTTTTCTCTTAGGAGCCAAAGCTTGCAAACGCAGCAGTGCATGAAAAGAAGTTCTTTAACCAGCTAGAGGACGACGTAAATCGAATCGTGCAGAGGGACAAGCGTCGAGAGCAGTACAGCAGCAGCGCAGGTCAAGAGGTTAACACCTCATCTGAACAAGAACAGGTCAGACACTGGGTTAGGTGTTTATGAAACTTCAAATCATAGCACTTGAAAATGGACTCACAAGTCAGAGATGAGTGTTTTGTGGAGGTTCTGAGCAGAGATTCATTTGCTCTTGCTGATCTTGTTTACCATGTGACTCGTACGTTTACTTTTGAAGCACATACTCGCACGTTAAAGATTTAAATACTATTCCCTGAAATGAATGCCAGAATGTACAGTTTAGCTGAAGGCTTTATGATTTTTTTACCAGAGACCCAACATAAAATTCCCCCTGGTCAATGAAAGGAAAAATGGGCTCACAATGTAAAATGTACACTACGCTTTGGTTTCTGGTAGCTAATGCTTACTTGGCATTGATTTTGACGTATGAACTTTTGGCTCACAAAGATGGCATGTGGGGGGTGTTTTAGTCGGTTAACAAGCAGGAGTGTTGATCACACCATAATTTTTGGCTCACTGCTACCTACACACTCCATTAGAGGTCACAGATATAGGCTGAGGTTTTTGTGTATGGAAGTATAACAGTGCCAAAAGGGAAAGGAAAACCATCTCTCTCTTGCGTTTGAAGGAATGAGCAATCGGCAGTCCAGTGCTCTCCTGTGATATCTCGGATGTTGAAGACATGAATTTTAATACCTGAATTTTGGCAGCCTGAATTTGAGGTAAAAAAAAATGAGCAGTTAAATATATTTTTGAACAGCAATTTTTGCATTGCATTTTAAATGCTTGTATTACATTTTCACTTGAAATACGCAACCACAATAAACTGCAGTGCCGAACATTTCAAGCATTATTCCTATTATATCAAGGATTTATTTTTCCGACCCAGATCATACTGCAATGTAGAAAAATTCATTCAATATTTTTATCACAACAATTTTTTAAATTCAGTTTATGCAATTCAACATGCTCTTTTGCTTTGAGGAATTTTGGCACTGTTATACTTCTACACCACCATATTTGTGGTCAAATTCAGTTTTCTCTCTCTCTCTCTCTCTGCTTGCTTAGGTTTGACCTGATGTTTAGTATATTAACATGCTCATTCTCCTTCATCTTCTCAGGATGTAAGAACTGAACAGTTAAAGTTTGAGCTGGAAAAGAAAGACCGGGAAATAGAAAAACTGAAGAAGACCATTTCTCAGTGGGAGGTAAGACAATCATAATGACCCTGGTCCAGGAGTGTGCGATATTGGCAAAAATGATATCTCTATATTTTAGGACTTTAATTATAGCGATGTGTAGATAATAATTTTGCAACATTCAAAAATGTGTTTGAAAAAGTCTCACTATGTTCTAGCACAGTCTTGCTAAAAGGAAAACTGTTACCTAATGACTTGAATGGAAACTACACTATTTAAAGACTTTTATTTACTTTAAGGTGAAGCATTCAATTAAAAACAATACAAAAACCTTGCAGTGGCCTGTGAATGTTTTGAGATCAAACAGTGCCTGCAGGAGTAAACATTTCAAACCTGACCCACCAGATTTAGTTTCCAAACACCAACAAAAACTATTATTATAATTTAACGATCATTTCAAGGGAAATACAATACTCAGCAAAAGTTTGGACACCCCCTCTAATTTTGTGGTGTTTCCTGATTTTTATAATTTTTTTTCCTTTCTTTCTAGTATTGTAAAACTATGCTGAAGGTGTCTAAAATATGCAATAATCTTCTTTGAACAGTTGATATTGAGATGTTTCTGCTACTTATGCTCTATAAAGCCTTCATAACGGCTCTAATCTGAGATGCTGTTTGTTAATTGGTGATTTCTGAGGCTGGTAACTCTAAATGAACTTTTTCGTAAAGCTTGGCACGATTTAGTCCTTCTAGATAGCATGACATACTGTAGTGACATACTCAGACTCCTAAAAGCATTATTGATTGTTCTTTTTGCAAAGTGAGTGCTGTACTCAATAATATATGATGGCACATCATTAAAACAAAAATTAAGATATTATATATATTAAGATATATTGTAGACAATATCGATCACCCCTACCCGTAACTGTAGCAGGTTAAAATGGGGGTCAGGTCCAGACATACAGGAACTTAATCAGAAACTTAGGAACATATAAGGAGAGACCGTATAGTCTTTTTGTATTTGGATAACTGAGTAAATGATTACTTAAAAATGTGTGTCTTGAATTTCTGCTGATTAGTCTTTATTTATTTATTAATTTTTTTTCAGGAGCGATATAAAGAAGTGAAGGCAAGAAATGGCCAGTTACTCAAGATGCTTCAACAAGGGGAGAGTAAGTACACACTCACGCTCAATCACGTTACACGGCGCTAGCAAGATGGGAAGAATTGTAAATTAAATCACACCGGCTCCGGCAAACCTTTCTAATGCATTTACACTACAATAAATGTCTCGTTCAGTGAAAGACAAAGCAGAAATCTTGCAGCAAGTAGAAGAGCTTCTGAATATAAAAGAGGAGTTGACAAAACAGGTATGTGTGCTTTTGTTCATAACATTAAGCATCAAAAATGGGCTTTGTACATGTGGTGCATCCCTGTGATACAGTGTGTTAGCAGAACACTTACACTGTGTGATGAGTAAGGACATTTGTGTTTTTCGTTTTGCTTCCTTTGCTCAGGTGACGGTATTGCACGCGTCATTAGAACAGGAGAGGTCAAAGGTGAAGGGGTTACAGTCAGAGCAACCAAAACATCAAGTAAGTACTGTTTTAATCTGTGTATAATCGGCACATTCCTAGTGCACAGTATTTTACAAAGCACAAAAAAACTTTATTTAAAAAATTTGTATGTCTCATTGGCTTTTTTAATAACCTTCTTATATTAGCTTCAGCGATTATTATGAAAAGAGGCATTTTGATGAAAGTTTAAAAAAATGCCAACATTAACAGCAATATAAAGAACTGAAATATCAAAGAAGTAATAAAAAAAAATGCCATTGTACATTTCCTTGATTTAACTAGTTCAAGAACCTTCCATTGGATAAATACTGCAGTGATTAATATGATTTAGCTGGCAACAAGTTATTTAATCCTAACTGTGATGAAGTGAGTAGCTTCTCATTTCTTAATTAACCATGTCAGAAGACATGATGTCCTGTGGTCATGGCGAAGACGTTGCTCTGTTTCACAAGAGTCCAATTATTATCTATGCAAAGAAAACTAATAATATTCCTGAAGTTACTAAAATTCGGTTAAGACCTAAAAAAAAAATGCATCACTAAAAACCTGGAAGGTTTCGTGAACCGTCATCTTTGAGGACGAAAGGTGGTCTGTAAAGCATCCTGAATGAGCGTGATGGGAAATCACTCAAGTACTTCAAATTGCACAAAGTGAAGAGGACTCAAGCGATTGGGACTAAACAGCTGTGTAGCCTTCTGAAAAAGTCTTCAAAGAGAAGACTGGGGAGCATTGGAAAAAATATTATGTGGTCTAATGAGTTTAGATTTACCCTGTTCCAAAATGATGCACCCTTCATGCCATGTGTCTACTACAAGCCAGAGTGGCAGTGTTATGATCAGGAGTTGCTTCTGTTTGTTGATGTGTGGTTAATCAAAGCAAAAGGCAGTCCAGCAAAATATTTGTGTCACTTTTAGTTTTTTTTTTTTTGGATTGGGCAGTGATTTTAATATTGATTGCATGTTTGGTTACAAATGAGACTATCTAAGTAGAAGCGCCTATACCAACTGTAATTCTTTTGTTGTTAAAAATCTGTTTGAATCATACATGAATTAACAGTTCTGCATCTAAAGGATTACATTGAAGGTATAGAAGATGGAATTTTAATACCAGGATATTTTACCTTAAAACCTATTTGTCTCTGCCAAAATGTTACAAGCTTGGCTTTACATAGATGATTTAATAAAATACTGAGAAATATTTTGTAATTTTCTCTGACAGGAGGTTATAAGGATGCTTACATAGGGTTGTACCAGTGCTTGTAGTTGTGTGTTGATACTAATAATGCTTTATTTATTTTTTTTATAGTCATATTTCCAGCCACTCAAGTTTATTGTACAAAATTAAGAAAAGCAATAACAGATAAAATAAAAACAGCATTAGATCAACCGGTCACCACAGAGTTATTTCCAAATGCAGCTTTAATATGACCATAATGTAAATAGCACATGTGCCTGTGCAGTATCAGCAGGTAGATTTGTTTTTGTAAAAATGTTTTGTGAAAGTTCCATCACAGATTTTAGAATTTAATTTGATTCAATGATTTTGATTGATTTTAACTAACACAGGAAATATTTTTAGAAGATGTGTTTATTTCATTATTTGTCCCCTGCTGATACTTTAAGAGCGTAACATAATTATGAATATCAATTATTTCTGTACTTGTGGTAAACATGTCCAGTACATGCGTTAACGCTTCTTCCTCTCCTCAGACCAACCGAAAGAGCAAGAAGGGACCAGAGGGAGATTTATGAAGATCACACATGGACGTGAATGAACGGTTTTATTCCTCCCACTTCTCCAGTACACCCCGCTCGCTCTACTCGTCTCATCTCATATCACACACATACATACTTTTTCCTGTCCCTCATGGCTGCAGTCTTATTTGCTTTATAACGATTATCTGGGTAAAAGTTGCCCGTGTGTGCTGCTAGACTGAAAAAACATAATAATTAAAATTCTTTTTTCGGAAATAGGATTCAGTATTTCAATATGTGCTCTGTATTTCGATTGATTGATATGCAGTGACTGGTGGAAATGATGTGATTACCCAGGGTTGAGTTTCCCAGAAGCATTACCAACTGCTGACATTTACTTTGTACTATTACGAATGCTGTCACTGAGCAGGATTTATAGTGTTATCACGAAAAACCCGGGACCCAACTTCCATCCTGAACCACAAACAAGACTGAAATCGGTATAAATGGGCAACTTCTACTAACACAATTTCAAGTCTTGTCATTTTGTTTGGAATGGTCTGCCAGCTGCTGATGAAAAACATACCAGGGCATTTCATCCACAAAGCAAACCATCTGCTTTACTCTGTGCATCACTATGAGCAGAAGGGTGTGCTTTTGAATTCTTTTTAATAAAGACACCAATCTACTTTTTCAGAGAATAATCACTGACCGTTTTGAGTGTTGTTTATTTATGGACTGGTGTGCCAGACTTGGAGACTTTGTCTTTTCTTCATCAGAGCCCAATTTCTAATATAATGCACTATAACCTGTTTGTAATCTTTCAACATGGGGCATGCCAAAGAGCTTTAATCAGAGGCATGATTATTTCAGTCATACCAAACAAGTGAGCTATTGAATAAAGTATTAGCGTTTACACCAGCATTTATTGTAGCTGTATTCTAAAAATGATGCCGTGCTCACTGATGAGTTTTACATAAAGAGTGTTTGGAAGAGGTTTAATTAGATGAATAATACCAAGTATCAGGATATTTTAGCCCAAAGCTGAGTTGCTTCATACAACGAGTTACAAGGTTAGTTGGAGAGAGATGTTTTAAAAAATTGGTGGGTTTATATCTATTTGGATCCCAAAATCAGTGTCATAATTTTAGGTACTGTGTACAGTACTGTATACAGTCTGGTTCTATATGCAAACAAGCAAATGCTGGAAAATTCTGCAGTTTATCTATATGAGGAATCCTGTCTTACATACAGTGGTGTTCAAAATAATAGCAGTGTGTTATATGTCCATATAATAACTTTTAATTTAAATCACATAAATGCATTGGACACCCTGCACATTCTATTCTGAATCACAACATGA
>JAQMYK010000039.1:25302189-25317241 GCA_030014345.1 Clarias buthupogon | reverse complement strand
AGACTAAAGTTGTTACCCGCCACAGCCGAATTTTACCCGCATTTGGCGGGTGGGCGGGTGCCAATGTCAAGCCCTGAGGTGGACGTATGCAGTATGCACATACTTGGTTTGTGAGCTGCCATTAAATACAAGAAAACAAGAGAATTAAGAAGTTAACCTTCGCGCTATGCCTTTTGATATTTCAGGAAAAATGTTAAAAGTAATGCAAATTCTTCCTGCTCCCATGGTTTTATTTTGTTTGTACTTGCGTGCCTCCCTACTGTATCAGCTATGGCTCAGAGGATGTGATTGACACATGATTTTAGAGGAGAAAGACGGCACGGATGATCTAAACAGTGATCTATTTCCGTTCTCATGTACGATTGGTTCCATGTCTGATTCGATCTGCGCCTGAGTATGCTGTATCGCTCTTGAGAACACTTTTTCCAGCAGCCTCTGGCACGGTTCCCGAGAGCTCACTGTGTGTTCTCACTGAGAGTTCTGACACCTCTTTCGCTGAGACTCACGGGCACTTAGCCCACACCTATTTCACAGAGAGTGACAGGCACTCAGGCCACACCTCTTTCACTGAGGCTGACAAGCACTCAGGCCACACCTCTTTCAATGAGACTGACAGGCACTCAGGCCACACCTCTTTCAATGAGACTGACAGGCACTCAGGCCACACTTCTTTCACTGAGACTGACAGGCCCTCAGGTCACGCCTCTTTCAATGAGACTGACAGGCACTCAGGCCACACCTCTTTCACTGAGGCTGACAGGCACTCAGGCCACACCTCTTTCACTGAGACTCACGGGCACTTAGGCCACACCTATTTCACAGAGAGTGACAGGCACTCAGGCCACACTTCTTTCACTGAGACTGACAGGCACTCAGGCCACACCTCTTTCACTGAGGCTGACAGGCACTCAAGCCACACCTCTTTCACTGAGGCTGACAGGCACTCAAGCCACACCTCTTTCACTGAGGCTGACAGGCACTCAGGCCACGCCTTTTTCACTGAGACTGACAGGCACTGAGGCCACACCTCTTTCACTGAGTCTTACAGGCACTTAGGCCACACCTCTTTCACTGAGTCTTACAGGCACTCAGGCCACACCTCTTTCACTGAGTCTTACAGGCACTCAGGCCACACGTTTTTCACCGAGGCTGACAGGCACTCAGGCCACACCTCTTTCACTGAGACTTACAGGCACTCAGGCCACACCTATTTCACAGAGCGTGACAGGCACTCAGGCCACACTTCTTTCACTGAGACTGCCAGGCACTCAGGTCACGCATCTTTCACTGAGGCAGACAGGCACTCAGGCCACGCCTTTTTCACTGAGTCTTACAGGCACTCAGGCCACACCTCTTTCACTGAGGCTGACAGGCACTCAGGCCACACGTTTTTCACTGAGACTAACTTAAGCCTCTTTCACTCTTCTTGGCACAAAGGCCATGCATTCTTCAGTAGCATTGACAGACACAAATGCTACACCTTCATCACATCATGAAGAACATCCCAGGAAAGCAAGACCAAAACGTACCTCTGCTGCAGAGGTGAAGTTCAATTAGAATCACCAGCCTCAGCAATCACCAATTAACAAACAGCACCTCAGATTAGAGGCGTTATGAAGGCTTTACAGAGCAGAAGTAGCAGCTACATCTCAATATCAACTGTTTAAAGGAGATTATTGCATATTTTGGACGCCGTCTGCATTGTTTTACAATGTAGAAAAAAATAAAAACCAAGAAAGACCATGGAATTATCGAAAAAAGGATCAAAATTTTAAGCAACATACGTTAAGGTTTACATTTCTTTCTATTAGAAAATGAAGATGCTGTAAGAAAAAGTACAATCACGTCCTCCACCCCTGAACGAACCATTACCTTTATAACACTTCATGTACATTTGCATGTGTGAGAGCTTTTGTCACTGAGAGCAAGACCACTGTACACACCAACACACACACACACACACACACACACACACAGGACATGCGATCATATTTACTTGAGCTCAAGATATTTCTGTACATCAATTAAAACCTTGCATGTGGTGTGTTTTTTTTATTGTTATATATGTTACAGTATTGATAGTGTAAGTATGGATCTGTCTATTTTTTATTTCCTTTTCTGCAGAGAGAAACAAAAGGTCAGTTCCTTCTGGATCATGTGTGTAACCACTACAGTCTGCTGGAGAAGGATTACTTTGGCATCAGATATGTGGATCCTGAGAAGCAGAGGGTACACACACACACACACACACACACACACACACACAGTAGTGCAAAGGCTGTTTCAGTAAGCATACGCATAATTGCATTCACAAGATGTTAGTTTATTCATGTTTATTCCAGAGCACTGCCAAATTCTTGATTCATCTTGATCAGAAGGTGTTGAGTCATTTTCCACCAAAATAATTAACATTCATTAATCATCACCAGTATGTGTGTTTCATGTGTTTGTAAGTATATCGTAGCCCCGATGCTCTTTACATTTCTTTAAGCACGTGGCACGACAGACTTGTCCTGACCGCTCTCTACGTGTTTATACAGCGATGTTTGGGCGGCTACATTTCTTCAGTCAAGCAGAAAATCTCTCAGCGTCATGTTGAATTATTTACACCCATTTATCTCGGGAATAGTCATACACTTGTGTGCAAGTGGGAATGAATGAGGCAGTGGGATTCTCTCCAGGCACTTTAGTGTTTGAGTCATTTTTTTATGAATGTCACAGGCTCTGCGTCTGATTCTTTCTGTTTTCTTTCTTCTTATTTTTTTTCTCACAGCACTGGCTCGATCCCAGCAAACCTGTGGTTAAGCAGATGAAATGTAAGTTATTTAGTTATTAAATGCAAAAAGCATGCAAATGCAAAAATGTTTCCTGTAACGGGTGTTTGAGTCAAACAGGGACTTTTGATTGTGCAGAATAACAGAACACAGTTATAAGAGCAAAATCTAGCTTTATGTCTCTATATAATCCCCTGCTACACTAATATACCTATGCAAGTGCTTCACTAGTGCTTGGATACTATCACGGTAGAACGTTGTCTCAGTACGCCGGAGCCATGATTGAGCTGCCTGCTTCATGTATAAAACGCCGGCCTCCCAGGAGCTTCTTTAATGGCCCAAACATGTGCAAATGGCTTGGAGCAAGATCAGGACTGTACTGTAATGTACAAGTGGTGTTTGTGAATGATTTTGTGTACAGTTCCCACAGACAGATGCATCTCTTGCACAAGTTGGAGAGACATTATCCTTCACTGTTCCAGGAGCAAGCGTTCCACTCAAGGAATATTCACTGGAATGGCTTAAATAGGTGCCAAGCCATCACAGCCAAGATTGTGTTTGTTTGTTTAGTCATTCAGTCGTGTCCGACTCTTCATGACCTCATGGACCCTGGCCTCCCTAGATGCTGTCCATGAGGATTTCTTGGGAAGGATACTTTAGTGGATTGTCTTTCCTTCCCAAGAGGACCATTTTTGGGTAATTTGGAAACGCAAATTAGCCTAATCTGCATGTCTTTGGACTGTAGGAGGAAACCGGAGTACCCGGAGGAAACCCACCAAGTATGGGGAGAAAATGCAAACTCCCTGCACTCAGATCCGATGCAGGAATTGAACCCAGGTGCAAGGCAAGAGTGCTAACTGCTAAACCACCATGCTGCCCAGCCAGAATTGTACAAATTTATTTACAAAATGTTTGCAAATGTTTTCCCGCAGCTAAGAGTCTCATCACCGTGCTGTGATTAAAGGCTTGTGTAAATGTCAATCAGTTTTACGCCTGAGAAATTTCATCACAAGTTCCGGTTTGATGTGAACACCCCTTGTAATTTGCATTTACATTAAGTATGGAATGCAATGGTGGCATGTTGGTGTAGTGGTTAGTACTGTAGCCTTGCACTTTCTGGACCTGGGTTCGATTCGAATGTCGGGTCTGTGTGCATGTAATTTGCATGTTCCTCTTGTGCTTGGTGGGTTTCCTCCAGATACTCTGGTTTCCTCCCACATTCCAAAGACATGCAGATTAGGCTAATTGGCCTTTCCAAATTGACCACAGATGGTCCTGAGGAGGAGGAAATGGCAACCTATCATCTAGTATCCTTGCCAAGAAAACCTCATGGACAGCATCTAGGAAGGCTTGGCATGCTATGGTCTTTTAGGTCACTAAGGGTCTGACACAACTCAAACAAATGGAATGCAACATGTAGGAAAGACGAATAAATTAATGCCAAGTATAGAAGTGTGTCAGCAAACTGCTAAAGCAAGGACCATCATTTTTCCACATCAGAGACTTCGAAATCAGCATAGTTTTTATTGCTTTCCATCAGTCTCTCTACACCTATTGATTTCTGAATTATCTGTTCCACTTTTCTCTGTTTCTTGTTCCGTGTTATTTTGCAGGTCAGCAGCCGTACACCATGTGCTTTCGGGTGAAGTTCTACCCCCAGGAACCTATCAAGATTAAGGAGGAACTGACTAGGTAACCGGAGAAAAGGTTAAGACAACTGTGCGTTAAGATAATTATTGTAATATACTGTCGTTTCTGGATCACTTTGGTGCACAGGTTAACCAAGAGACCAGCAATTCAAAGAATGTGACCGTGAAATGAGAGTGATGTGAGTTTTTGGCCAGAGCAGAATTTTCACATGGATCTCATTAAAAGATTTTTGACTCGAGGCATTGTAGATTGACTTTAGAGTGGAGATCAGCATCTTGCATTAAGAGGCTCTTGTGCTTAAATAAGAGGCCAAAGTCTAAAAGCGAGCCTGGATTAAATTTTTCTTTTAACCCTAATGCACACATGCTTGTAGTGCGACAAACTCATTAGCTTGGCTCTCTCAGCAGGGTGCCTGGTGTGTGTTCGCCATCTGAGCTGTGAAGATAAGACACGCAATCGTTAGTTCCAGTGCTCCCGTGCCCTCTTTTCATTTCTCATCCTCTCTTATTCCTCCCATTTCCCTATGTCTTGCTTCATCTTTATTTTTCTCTTTTCTTTTAAGCATGTAGACATCTAGTCAAAGAGCCATGTGTGTTGTGTGTGTATTTAAGGGTGAGTGTGTAAGATGTTGGCCATGCTTTATGGATGGATGCTGATTAGTGGTGCTGCAGTGTTTCTGTCCCTGGAGACATTGAGACCAACTTTCATATTTTCTTTTTGAAGGTTTTATGTGAGGATAGTCCAAGAGAGGTGAAGAACCAAAAACATTTGTTTGGCATGTGTACACACAGTTAAGTTCAAAAGTTAGCATCCCCATGGGTTTATACTATTCAATATTTCTATATTTCTATTCATGTTTTAGATTATATTTTCAACATATTCATAGCATTCTAATGTTGATTATTTTCCTATAACATCATGGTCTGAAGTCTTGTATTCCTTATAAATAATCAGTATTTTCCAAATCATTTGTAATATACAGACATGGCCTATAACTCTGGGCGAGACCTGTTACCCAATCTGACGCATTCGCCTTAAGAAGGCCATGAACTCATAGATTATGGCTTTTTAAAAGTTAATCTTGTTCTTCTGCAAGATGTTAATCAAAGTGGACTACTTACATTTATATGTGTGCGTTAAGAGTTTCAGAGACTTTCTTGCACTCTGCAGGAGTCAATAAGATGCCATGTGACATCATCACTCCTGCAGATGTTTTCTCCTTTAGTCCAAAGGCATGTCTCCATGGTAACTGTTTCCTGGGGTAGAGTTCTCATGGTAACGCCTCTTTCCAGTAGACCCAAAACCTTTGTTCACAAAAGGCAGCCAGTGTGACTGCGCTCTGAATCACTCGCCTCTCGTCTCTCGCTCTGTCGGAACAGCAATCCACCTCCCACATGCTTAGTTTTTTTTTTCTGCCCTACTTAGATACCTGTTGTACCTGCAGCTGAAGAGGGACCTGTACCACGGCCGGCTCCTGTGTCCGCTCGCCGATGCCGCTTATCTGGGAGCATGTGTAGTGCAGGGTAATATGGCACGACCATGATCTTGCATTAAAAGTGACTTTGAACTAAAAAAAGAATGTACAGTGGTACCTCAGTATATGAATTTAATCCATTCTGGAAATGCATTTGCGTTTAGAAAATGATTTAAATGCAGATAATCTGTCCCAGCCACACTAAAGTATTACAAGTATTACCCATTTCCAACACTTTAATCATATTTTTGCATATAAAAACAATTAAAACGCGCAACAATTGAGTGGCGCAGTGGTAAAGTGCTGGCCCTATCATCCGGAGATCGCTGGTTCGGTTCCCGGGTGATGCTGTAACCTCTCACAGCCGGAGGTCTCGAGAGAGCTGATTGGCCGAGCTCTCTCAGCGGGGAGGGAGAGGTACTTAGTGCTCCCACATTAATGACGGCTCTACAGCCAATCAGGGATGTCTGTGAGCTCACGCACGCGGAGGGAGCGGATAGCGCTGTCCCCTAACGGTGCGTGAGCGAGCAGTTTGAAAAGATGCATCGGTGACGTCACATGGGTCGGAGGAAACACGTGATAGTCTGCGGCCCACCCGACTGAGTGATAGTAGAAGCTTAATGTGGGAGCCCCCTAGTGACGGGGAGGAATTGGACACGACTAAATTAGGGAGAAAATCCAGGGAAAAAATAAAAAAAAAACCAAACAATTAAAACATTTAGAAAAGACATGTAAATGAAGTAAAATATGAAATAAATAGATATTAAACCTCACCTCACTAAATCTTGCACAAAAGGGCTTGTATGCCGAAAATGTTTTGTATGGAGAGGGAAATTTCTTGTACAATTTCAGTTCTTAAGGCAAACATTCATGAGGCATGCGTCTTTATGCCGAGGTACCACTGTACTCTAGTTTAAAATCATGTTGATATCTAAGCTAAAAAAAAACAAAACACTGTAACTTTGTGCCAAATTATGATACCAATTATGATAACACGTCCACAACTACACCAAGTTCAGATGAACATAGCCGCTAACTATCCTGTGGCTAAAGAGCTTTTATATTAAACTGCTAACTTGGAGTGCTAGCTTTGTTTGGTTTAACTATGTCCTAATTTTCATATAAAACCCTGAACATTTTTTTTTTTTTTAGTTGTGTTGACACAAGCTAAGGCCTTCCACTTACTGTAAACACCTGACTTGATGCTAAACTCCTATGCTAGCTAGCTAGTTGCAGATTTTCCAGAAACAACCCTGAGCACTAGCTACACAAAACCAGAGTGGTATTAGTGTAAATTACTGACTAACTGACTGCCTTCTGTTTGACGCTATTATCATGAATGCAAAAATGAAAGACTGTAAAATAATGGCTAAAGAAGAAGAAAGAATCTGGGCAGCAGCTATTAAAAAAAAAATACATTGCTAAGTGCATATATTCTAAACAGCACTCTATTGTTAGCTGCTATAATTGGGTAAAATACAAGACGTCCTCATTTTAAAGCTGTTCTGTAATGAGAATTTCACAGCGTGACATTTACTGAGCCATTACTGAGTCATGTCCGACATTTGTTAAATTTCCTCTTCCTGTAACAGATATCCACACAGTACAATAGAGCAACACTAAAGGCACTAAAGGCAGTGATTGTTTTAAATCCATCTTCAATCCGTCTTCAAATGAGTAAAAAAAAAATCAGACATGACGTGTTCACCTTGTAGATAAATGTCATCATTATTTTTGTGCTCATTCTGAATGATTGATTTGCTGCTTTGTAGCTGAACTCGGTGACTATGATGTAGATGAGCACCCAGCTGACTACATCAGCGACTTCAAACTGTTCCCCAAACAGAGCCTCAAACTGGAGCGCAAGATCATGGAGATCCACCAGAGCGAGCTGAGGTGAGGGCAAACTCTGCTGTACATTATTCTCTACCTTTCCCCAGAGGAAAGGCTAAATGCTAGTGTAGTGGTTTTACCTACTAATCTAGAATTGTGTCCAGTCTGTTTTCCAGATTTCTGCCAGTCATTAATACGAGGTTTGTTCAAATCAAACTGGGACTTAAACTGATTAACAATTAATAGGAGACTCCAAGCACAGTACAGTGATGAGACACACCACTTAGACGCAGTTAATCCATTAAATGATGCAAACATTTTAAAGAAAGCCATACATCCATGAATGATGATTCCAGCTGAAGTGACTCGGAACCCACTGCAGTCGATCCTGTGAACATGCAGCGAGTAGAATGCCCGATCCTTGAACCTCAACGGAAAACTTTTTGCTACCTTTTGGAAGAGACACGTCTGTCTGTGGAAATTGTACACAGAATCATTCATGAACACCACTTACAAATTACAGGAACTTGGCTGGGAGTTATTGCCACATCCCACTGTCTCTCCAAGCCATTTCTGCATGCTTGGCCCATTAAAGGAGTTCCTGAGAGGCCAGCGTTTCAGACGTGAAGCAGGCAGTTTGGAAGTTGATGTTATCCAAGCACTAGTGAAACGCCGGGACAAGTGCATTAGGGTAGCAGGGGATTATATAGAGAAATAAAGGGAGTTTTTACTATAACTGTGTATAACAGTTATAACTAGTAATAATTGTGTTCTGTTATTCTGCACAATCAAAAGTTTGACTTGAACGTCCTTCGTATAACCTGTCTGGGTAAAATGCAAAAAAAAAAGAAAAAAAGATGAAAATCAGTATTGCTTCAGCCCTGTAGTCTTAATTAAACAATGTGCATAATACATAAACATTAATGATTATTAGTTTAGAATGTGCATTTTGGTGTTTCAGAAAAGATTAGTTGTCGAGTAATTAACAACTGCCCATGTGGCATCACTCCCAGCTTTTAACACTCATTTAAACATCTGTGTACTACTATTTATACCATCTCAATGTTAACATCACCCATGTTAATCATAACCATATTAACAATCTGAGTGATGTATTCCTGTAAAAGACACAAGGACATTACTGTAACACCGTCTATGCGTAAAATGCATTGTTTTGTACTGTATTGTATTTTACTTACTGTGTCAAGATTTGATTTAGTCTCTTTGCCCCTCCGTAGGAGTCAGTGTTCAGCCCTGGCCGAGCTGAACCTGCTCCAGAGAGCTCACACACTGGACACGTACGGCGTAGACCCTCATCCCTGCAAGGTACCATCTCGATCATACAGTATTCACATCTCAAAATCAAATTTTTGCACGATTAATATACAGTTTGCCCCAAAAAACGTTGCCATTTCAAAAGCGTGAAATTATTGTTCTGCACCAAGCAAAGAAATTTGAAATGACTGGAACATTATCAAAACCTGAAAGGATAGTGCTGAACCATCGACTTTGTGGAAGAAGTGCAGAAAAAAAATGCAATGCACAAGCATCTGGAGGAAGTGTTATGATCTGGGGTAGCCTCAGTTGCTCGGGTCTCGGCTCAGTAACGTAATGTGGCAATAAAATGAAGTCCTGAATGTATTAACTGACCAGGTTATAACATCAATGGAGTTTTTCTTCAGCTGGAGCATTAACTGTCACACTTTGGCAGACCTTTGAGGCCTATGTTACACATGAAAGAAATAGTAAAATATGGGACCTTTAAAGATCCATATGCTTAATGACAAGGTAAGTTCAAAAGAGAAATGGCACATTAAGGGTTACTCGTTTTCAGAGTTGGGTTACGTGTATGCTTAAGTAGATTTTTTTGGGTATTGTTGGATCTATTGTGGTGGAATGAAACTGTCAGACAGTGGAGCTGTAATTAACACTGCACCCTCCTCTACACTGCACATGCCAGTCTGCACTCCTGGAGGTCTTTCTACAAATGCGCTCACTCTTTACAGAAATGAAATCTTGCCCTGATTGATGTTCATTCCGCATTTCAGGACTTCACCGGAGCAACGGCATTTCTGGGGTTCACTGGCCGGGGCTTTGTTGTTTTCCAGGGAAACAAGAGGATCCACTTGCTGAAATGGTATGAGTCGTTCTTAACGTCTCTTCTTAACGTCTCTTCTTAACGTCCTCACTGTATTCAGACTCTTCTAACTCTCTGACTACTCTTTAATCTCCATCTTTGCCCCCTTTACTTCACTTTCACAGCACTAAAACATTCAATAACTGTTAACTGCAGGTAACTGTGCCTGACCAGGGTCTATAAGTGTGCAAACCTTTGCAATACGTTATCTAGAGCAGTGAACAGTTTTCACTTTCCTTCCAAAATATGTCCATAGAAGTATGAACCACTAAACACACCGATCTCTTTCTCTCTCCCAGGCCGGATGTCAGCAGATTTAAATTTGAAGGGAAAACGTTTTACGTGATTGGAGTACAGAGAGAGGTTAGTTTCATCACGCTATTATCTTTAAAGTAACATCACATCAACCATGTAACATTCACACTACAGTTTCATTTTTCTCATACGAATGCTGCATGATCCTTAGACCTCTGAGGAATAAAATAGAGCAACTCATTGTATCATTTCATGCATGTCATTGAATAAAATGGCTTCCTGTATAAGAAATGATTCAACTTGTCATGCTCGTCATCCTGCTTGTGTCCTGCTGCTTAATATCCAGTTTTACATGTGCTTCTGTCTTCTTTTCTCTCTGTGTTTTTTCCTGCATTGGTGAGTAAACATGCATTTCATAAACATGACATCACACATCATCAATACACATCATACCACTATCATAACGCCTTACTTTTAACATTTTTTACAAATATGCTCGACTTGAAACAGTCCAGGGGCGTTCAGGCCAAACCGGGGACTTTTGATTGTGTAGGATAACAGAACACAGTTATGAAATTAAAAACTGCCATGATCCGACGTCTAAAACGCTGACATCCCAGAAACTCCTTTAATGGGCCAAACATGTGGCTGTTTGTACAGTTCCCACAGACAGATGCGTCTCTTCTTAAAGTTAGCAACAAGTTATCCATCGATTTGATCCAGTGCTCCACAACTACAGTTTGCTCTGAGCCACCTCGGCCGAGATCGCCATTCACGGACATACCGGGCTCTTTGCACCATTCAAATGCTTTACTTCAGCTTAATGTCTCATCACCATACTGTGCTTGAATTCTTCTGTAAATGTCAAAGCAAAAAATCTGCTTTCATTCACAAGAAATTTCATCACAAGTCCCTGTTTGACTTGAACGCCACTCCAAAATAAAATCCAATATAAATATATAGTATAATTTGACTGATCAGATAAAATGTTATTATAATTGTAATACATTATAATCATGTAGGACAACTTTTAATCCTTTTTAGACCTTTCTCATCCTGCGAATCACCTTGTAGCCAAAACTACTGTCCAAGCAGCTCTGTAGTAGAACATTAATTCACGAAAAATGATGAATGATCAGATTTTTTTATTTTATCAGTGTCATATTGGTATTTAAGTTAATCGTGCTTTAATATTCAGTAATTTTTTGCAAAGGCAGACCAGCTACAAAACTGTATCATATTATTTGCTTTTCCAGTGTTGCACAGTTGTTATGGTAGGACAAGGGGTCACTCAAAAGTATAAGCATGTCATAAGAGATCGAATAAATAGGTTTATGTTCGACATTAAACCCCACGTAATTGTTGTGGGGTTTAATGTTCATGTTTAAACAGTGAGATTAAGCCAGTTGCTGCAGAAACTAGAGTGTGTGTATACACAAGGCTTTATGGTAATGATTAGGCAAGCGGTCACAGCATCCCTCATACTCTAATGCTCTAACATTCCCACCCACAAGTGCCCGCTGGTGCCTACAGAATTTGCAGGTGTGAACCCCTCATGTATTATATTACAGACCGATTCATTTGTTATCAAGTTATCACACAGCAAAATCATCAGTTTCCTAATTGAACACTGCTCACTTCATCATCCCAAGACACCCACAATTTGGTTTTA
The DNA here is from genome assembly GCA_030014345.1 of Clarias buthupogon. Taxonomy (NCBI): domain Eukaryota; kingdom Metazoa; phylum Chordata; class Actinopteri; order Siluriformes; family Clariidae; genus Clarias; species Clarias buthupogon. The sequence goes on along the minus strand of JAQMYK010000039.1, from coordinate 25,305,446 downwards.
TGATGTTGTATCTGCCCTTTATTTTTCATACATTCATTTCTAACAATCTGTGCTCATTCAAACTGTGCCGTTCCGAGAAAACAGTTTTGTCCTATAAGACGGCATCTGATTGCTCCTCTACATTAAGTCTTAAATCAGATCTGTGCTGTGTGAGCTGTCAGAAATCCAGCATGAAGGAAAGCCACATAAGTTAAAACAGTTGCAATTAGTGGTTCAAAATGATGGATTGTCGGAAGCATTCCTAAAATAGTGCTGTTATGCATCATGATGGCAGAGCTACACCGACTCCGTCTTGGAATGGAGTGAAATTACATTACGTTTAAGATGGTCATGAGTAGCACAACAGAAAAGTGTTTACCGTATTCAAGTTTGAATAATGATGAAACAAGGGAATTAAATTGGCCACTATCACTATCAAGTATCTGTGGACTAGAGTATGTTGAAGAGGGCAGAAAGTGCTTTTTTTTTTTGTTTGTTTATGAGACTGCATTTCAGGGTTGTTATGTCCGAGCTAGACGTCTAGCTGTCTTTGAACACTCTGATACAGTATGTTTCATCATATTGCTATGAACCGTCTACCTTCACAGGAAGACACAGACATCGCCAGAAACAGCCAAGGGCCTCCCATAGCCTCCCAGCAAGCATGTGAGGTATTTTATTTATTCTCCACTAAACTTTTATACCGTGTTGAGTTCTGGATTCTCGTTAGTGAGAATCATTTATACCTTGCTATAAAGCACAGCTTGAACTGTGGAGCTGAGTTCAACGCAAATAATCATGTATATTTCCTAGTATTTGTATGGAATACATCCAACAATCTTTAGTGAATCTCAATTTGCACACTGCTGGGCTGTGAAGGAATGTGAAAGGACTCTGGTTGCTCGGTCATACCGGGCTCTCAGTTCAGGTATTTTACAAGCCCTCACCTCGGACTGCTCTAACGACTTATGTTTTATCTCATAGTGGTGCTTCACTTTATTATCTGCTTTCTATTATCACCAAAATTTCTGAAAATATGAGACAAACTGGTATTAAACTTCCCGCAGGAAGAATAAACATATATTGATCCGTCCATTCATCTTTGAAGGTTTAGTTTTCATAGTCTACTTTCCTTTTCTTAGTAAGCCATGCTGTGTTGCTCTTTCATCTCTGATTCTTCCGCACACTATACACGGTAAACTATCATGTTGATTGGCTGTTGAGTGATGCATATAGCCACGCCCACCTCGAGGGGAAAAGGCACTAGATTCCTGGTATATTAATTATTCTCATTTATCAGAAAAGCAAGGGTCCGGACAGAATAAAAGCTATAGGAACAGGGACTTGTATGTCAGACATTTGATTGAAACTTCACTCACTCACTCAATTACTCATCGTCTATACTGCTTTATCCTGTGTACAGAGTTGCGGGGGGGCCTTGAGCCTATCCCAGGAAACATAGGGCATGAGGTGGGGTACACCATGGACAGGGTGCCAATCCATTGCAGGACACAATTTGTGTGGGAACATCAATTAGCCTGACCTGCATGTCTTTGGACTGTGGGAGGAAACCGGTTTACCCGATGGAAACCCACCAAGCACATGCAAACTCCATACACACAGAGACTGGAAGCGAACCTGGAACCTGAAAGTGCCAGGCAACAGTTCCACTGAACCGCCCATGATACCTATTTTAGTAAACAAAGGGAAAAATATGTTAAACATATACATAAAATAATGTTAACGTGTACATTTTCTCTTAATTACTTCAAAAGAGGGAAAGAAGTTGAGAAGGAAGAGGATGGTGATAATATACTGAATGTACTAACAGGAACTAGCCTTTCTCATATGGGTTTCAGGAATTAATGTTCCATGACAGCGCAATATGTCATATAAATTTTTTAATCCGGTGACTATATCCTGTATTGAAAAGCATGAAATCAGAGACGGAAACAGATAGCAACCATTAAGATTTTGATGCTTGTGGCCAGAAAACGTGTACAAAAACCATATGAGATTCCTGAATCCAAATGCTTTAACGCCTTAAATGCTTACAATCTGGTTCTGTTGGCTAAGAGTACAATTTCAGCTGCCAGTCCTGATGCTTATATGCTGATTCATAACAATATTTGGCTCTCTAGCTTTATTTGTGATCTGAATAGTGATGAATAGTAAACAAATTTGTGTTTTAAATCTTGGTGTAGATTGTTATAAAGGTAAAATCATGACAATTCCAAAATCGGATTTCTCACTTTCTTCAGAGTGATTATACAGTATGTTGTGACATGTACTGACTCCTTGTCTCCCCTGGCTACTGGATGAATCCAGTCTAAACCCAAATGCACCTTGCTGAGGCCACTTCCTGGCAGCGTTACCGCTCTTACAGGGCCGTTCTCTCGTGCTGAGCAGCATGCAACTCCGTATTGATTTCAGCCAGCTTCAGTCTGATGCTTAGACAGCCGCGAATCGATCCTCTGTCTCATATTACACAACATGAGAGCCTAATGGAACAAATTCTCTTGACAGTTCCGTTTTTCACCTCCTCCAGAGCACATGTTCAACTTGCTCAAATGCAGCACATATCTGTCCCTCCTACCAGTCTGGCACACGTTTACAGTGCAATAAAGATATTTACCCTTGTCCAGTCTAACACGTACAGAATAAACCAAAACATACATCACTTCTGTACGGCCTGTAATATATAATCCAATTTGTGCAATATGTTAACTGCACAATATGCTGCTCCGTATATAGCGTATAACCTAGCATATAAGTCCGCCATGGAGTCCATCATCCAGTGTATATCAATGTAGTCAATCATCCATGACATTTAATGGCTGTCTAATGGGAGCTCATATCCACCAATTAGTATCATCAAAGTACATACTGAAGTATTTTCCATGTCACCTTGTTACAGTAAGTGTTTCCTATGTGGTTGAGGAGTGTACAGAAAAAAAAGAAGAAATATAATTTCTTATCATTTATCACCTACACCTACCAGATAGATAGAGATTCTACTGATTGAAACGGTAGACATGCACTAAGAAACCGTGTAATAGCAAATTCCTAGCTATAATTAATATATCCTGTGTTATATATCAGTGTAACTACATGGCAGAGGCACATAATGAAGATTCTGGCTTCATTCTGGAAAGTCTTGCTGTTCTATATGTATAGCTGATACCATATATATATACTGTATACCAGAGGTGGAAAGTAACGAATTACATTTACTCGCGTTACTGTAATTGAGTAGCTTTTTTGTGTATTTCTACTTT
>JAQMYK010000039.1:25287883-25299434 GCA_030014345.1 Clarias buthupogon | reverse complement strand
CACACACACACACACACACACACACACACACACACACACACACACACACACACACACACACAAACACACACACACATTGGTAGCTTGCTCCCCCGTAATCTATGCATAAGCAGAGTCAAATTTCTAATTAAAGCTCCTTAATTAAGAAGCTTTTGAGACAACAGAGAACATGGCTCACTGTGCACAGCAAGAACAGATCTGAACATTTATTGCCCCAAGTGACTACATGCATGCACACACACACACATGCACGCACACACATACACACAAAGACTAGGCAAGTTTAAAAAGCAAATAAAAATATCATTTGTCATTTCAGTAAAATATACAGTATTTCTCATTTCTTACAATAGAGTTGTCAAAGTGTGTTGCCAAGAAATATAACTCTATACAGTACCAGTCAGAAGATTGGATACACCTTCTAATTTTAATGTTTATTCTAGAACAATACTGGACATTACAAAATGATGAAATAACATATGGAATTAGGTAATTAACCTACAACAACAACAATATCTGAGAACAGTATATGAGATTATTGCATATTTTGGACGCCTTCAGCATTGTTTTACAGTGTAGAAAGAAAGAAAAATCAGAAAAGAGCATGGGATTAGAAGGTGTGTCCAAACTTTTGAATGGTAGTGTATATTGCTGAGTGTCCCTATTGCCTTAGTTTATTGTTTTTTTTTTTTTAATGCTTCACTTCCCTTTTTTTAAGATGTGCAAAATCGAGTCAGATCAAGACTGTATCCAGCAGCAATATATTTTTCAAAGGGACCAGATTTCGCTACAGGTATGAGTTTCACCCTTGTTGATATCTCAGATAAATGAGAAATTCTTACAATAAATTGTATACTGTTTGTACATTGTATGTGTACATCGTTTTGTTTGTGTCACACAAGCATTATGATATAAATAATAAAAGTTAATGAAATATATTGCATAAGAATAATTGATGTAAGGATTGATTTGGCAGCGGCCGTGTTGCTAAAGAGGTGATTGAAGCCAGTTCGAAGATCCAGAGGGAGCCTCCAATTGTTCACAGGTCAGAGTTACACCTCCTGCAAACTGTATAATGAATGTTTTTAAGATTAAAGTGGTTATGGTATAGGGCTGCTGATTGGAAGGTCCCAGTTTCAGACCCCACCACTACCCAGTTGCCAATGTTGGGCCCTTGAGCAAGGCCCTTAATCCTCAACTGCTCATAGATGTATAATGAGATAAAGACAGACGAATTGGACATTTAAAGGCTAGAAGTTTAAATACACTCATCATTAGCACAAATGTCATGGCAGTATTGGTCTTTGAATTATTTATTTGTCTGGGAACACACTGTACATTTTAAATAGAAGAACAACCCAAAAAGTTTGAGCACAATACTTAAAACAGTACAAAACAGGATCGAAATTACACATGAAAATCCTGAAATGTCTTTTCATTTGCCAAGCCCAATTCCTTTGAACTTCCTCTTCCTGATTGAGTGAATATACAGTAGCTTATAGCTTCTCTGTGCCAACACAAAAAAGTTCAATCAACTGTATACAAGTACAGTTTATTGGGAGGCGTAACCAAGATCTGGAAGAAAACCCAAGCTGTCATCCTCAGCTGAGATGAAAATTGGTTTGGATATTCAGGAACTGCCCACGAGCCGCCACGGTCTGAAAGCTGCTGGAACACCACTGTCACTGTCTAGAGTCAAGCAAGTTTTACATACCCTGGAGTCCAAGAAACTCAATGACAGTTGAATGACAAAGAAAAAACCTTCAGAAGGAAAGAGGTACATTTGGAGGAGTGAATGTGGTGCATTAATGAAGAAGGAGGGCTACCTCAGAATGCTTCAACTTAACCTCAAACATCATTCATTTAGACACAATGAAGTGTACCAACAGGACAATGACCATAACACATAAACTCCAATTATGAAATGGATAAAGCAGGTTAAGTTTAAACTTTTGGAGCATAAAGCCCATCGAAAATCTGTGAAAGTCTGTTCTGTGATATAAGACCTACTAATTCAGCCAAGACTACCAATTCAGCCAAGAAGGTTCAAAATCCAATCCAGATTTCTGCCAGGAGCTTGTGGGGGGCTACCAAGAGGGTCTGCTAAAGGTACCTCCCAAATATTATGTGCTGTGTGTATGAATTTCATCCTGTGTTTTACATCAGAAAATACAAAATTCATTAAAACTTGTACACCGACTTCCAGTCTAGCGGGCAAGGCGATGACAGCACAGGGAAAGAGGGTCCCGACAGCAAGTGATAAAAGTGCCTGAGATAACTCGAATTTTTAGTATAAAACGAACTCAAATAAGTGTAGACATATCGGGCTTGCAGAAATGCCTAAATTCGGGAAGAAAAACCAAACACAAAATACGGAATGTGAAGGAAAGGAAGACGATACACTAGCCGCTAACAACATGGAGGACAAAACATGCTTAGACACGGATGGAGAGCCTGACCAGGAAGCCAACACGGGCCTAAAACTAAATGAGAATTCAGGAAGGACTTTAAACACCAGTTAGACAGTGTAAGAGAAGATATTAACTAAATCTGCAAAAGGGTGGAAGAAACGGAAGAACGCATCAACTCAGCTGAGGTGCGGATTCAATCGTTGGAGGAAGTTTTGATGAAGTTGGTGAAACTACAAATGGACATGGAAGAAAAAATTACTGACTGGAGGGGCGTTCACGAAGGAATAATATTAGAATATATGGAGTAAGGGAAGGAGCCGAGGATGATGCAACATCTATGACCGGGTTTGTAGAAGACTAGTTAATTAAAGGACTGGAGCTCCCCTCTTCAACAGCCATAAACATCGAGAGTTCATATCAGGCCTATGCCCCGAAACCCCCGGCTCATGCTCCGGCAAAATCAATAGTGGTCAAATTTTTAAGCCACAGGATTAAAGAGGAGGTGCTCAAAAAAGCATAGCAAAAAAGGACTGGATTTGCAAGGACAAAGGGTGTACAGTTGCAAGACAAAGTATGCGAACCCTTTGGGATTACGTGGAGTTTAGGTCATAAAATGTGCTCTGAACTTCTGCTGAAAAAGCATGTGAACCCCTAGCCTAATGACTTCTCCAAGTGATACAATAATTAGAGCCAGGAGTGAGCCAACCTTGAGTCCAATCAGTGTGATGGTATTGGATGTGTTGCTGAAAGCTGTCCTGCCCTTTAAAAACACACACCAGTTTTGGGTTTACTGGTTTCAAGAAGCACTGCCTGATGTGAACCATGCCCTGCAGAAAAGAGCTCTCTGAAGACCTGCGATCAAGAATTGTTGACTTGCATGAAGCTGGAAAGGGTTAAAAAAGTATCTCCAAAAGCCTTGATGTTCATGTGTCCACGTTAAGACAGACTGTCTAAAAATGTTGCTACTCTCCCTAGGCATGCTAAATGAGGTAAAGAAGAATCCTAGAGTGTCAGCCAAAGACTTACAGAAATCTCCGGCACATGCTAACATTTTTGTTGGCACATCTACAATAAGGAAAACATTAAACAAGAATGGAGTCCATGGGAGGACACCACGGAGGAAGCCATTGCTGTCCAAAAAAAATATTGCAGCACGTTTGAAGTTTGCAAAAGATGTTCCACAGCACTACTGGCAAAATATTCTGTGGACAGATGAAACCAAAATTGAGTTGTTTGGAAAAAACACACAACACTATGTGTGGAGAAAAAAAGGCACAGCACACCAACATCAAAACCTCATCCTCACTGTAAAACATGGTGGTGGGAGCATCATGGTTTGAGGCTGCTTTGCTGCCTCAGGGCCTGGACGGATTGTTGTCATTGATGGAAAAATGAATTCCAGAGTTTATCAAGACATTGTGCAGGAAAACGTGAGACCATCTGTCCGCCAACTGAAGCTCTGCAGAGGATGGGTGATGCAACAGGACAATGACCCAAAGCATACAAGTAATTCAACAAAAGAATGACTTCAACAGTCCTGACCTCAACCCGATTGAAATGCTGTGGCATGAACTTAAGAGAGCGATTCACAACACTGAAACAGTTTTGTGAAGAGGAGTGGTCCAAAATTACTCCAGATCGTTGTGCAGGTCTGATCTGCAACTACAGGAAACGTTTGCTTGAGGTTATTGCTGCCAAAGGAGGGTCATCTAGTTAAGTCCAAAGGTTCACATACTTTTTCCACCCTGCACTGTGAATGTTTACATGTTGTTATGTTCAATAAAAACATGAAAACATATAATGTTTGTCTAGTATTATTTTAAGCAGACTGTGTTTTTCTATTGTTGTGACTTAGATAAAGATCAGAGCACATTTTATGACCAATTCATGCAAAACTCCATGTAATCCCAAAGAGTTCACATACGGTTTTTTGCAACTGTATATATATGTGTATGTATACATGTGCATGGGTATATATACAGTATGGATACATATACCTGAAGAGTGAACTGTAAAAAAAATAAAAATAAAAAAAAAAATTCGTGGACGGATTATCATTATATTAAAAATTGTGTATAACTCTGGAAATTACCCCAATAAACTTTGAATTTTTAAAGCAAAAAAAAACTTTCCCAACCAAAAAACAAATTCTTGGGGTTTTCTTCTGTTAAAGATATACAGTATGTTATGGCGCATGATGGTTTAGTGGTTAGCACTGTCGCCTTACATCTCCTGGGTCTGGGTTCGATTCCCACCTCGGGGTCTATGTGCATGGAGTTTGCATGTTCTCCCCCTGTTTGCTGGGTTTCCTTTGTGGACTTCATTTTCCTCCCATAGACATGCAGATCATGCTAATTGGCGTTCCCAAATTGTTTCCATAGTGTGTGAATATGCATGTGAATGTTGACCAGAGGTCCTACCATGATTGTAAAAATGGAAATAAATCCAATGGACACCATTGGCCTCCATGGGTCCCTAGTTGGACAGCACCTACAGAGGTTCCAATAATGCCATGACATTCATTTTCATGATAAATGTATTTAAATTTCTGACTGCAACTTTATTTTTACAGCGATCTACGTGGAACCATGTCTGAAAGGGAAGCTTTATTCAGTTTTAGGAAATTTGGAATCAAACCATGGTTTCCATAGAGTATATGATTTTACAAGAGAGTTTTGTCAATAGTTAAGAATTCTTCAAATGATTCTATTGGAACCCTGATTCCATTGGAAGTGTTATACAATTACACAAAAAAATGTCTCTAGGGCTTAAGAATAACTCTAGAATAACAACCTTTGGGTTGCTCACATACAGTATATTAGTCTGTTGCTTGGTTCTGACTTAAGACCCAAAATGGATACTTTTAGTTATCTTGGATTATTGGTTTATTTAGTGTCAAATGACACATCATTAAATAAGGCACAAAGATTATTTTACATATTGTAAAAGAAATAAGGTGACAATATCCCAAGTGCACATAGAAATCTTATATGAAGTTATATGCACTATACGTACTAATTTAAGTTTTTTCTTATTTCATTGTTGTTGTTGTGCATTGCTCTCATTATTGTGCTGCAGGTGTCAATTGGGTCAGAGCAGAAGCTTTACCTCGCTCAGCCATAAGCACCTCATAATGAACATGGAACCTCTGCTGCCGGCGCTCAGCTCAAACAGGGAATACAGAGAGGCCTCAGCTGACAGCGGTAACACGCGCACACACACATATATATATACACACACACACATGCAGACTGATGACAGGTGTGAGATGCTCTGTTCTCAAGCAAATCAAGCAGTCTCTGTGGAGAGTCTAATCAGAGGGTTAAAAATATGCACCTGATTATCTGTTGGGACAGAGTGTTAGTTTTGATTAATAGAGCTCTGTTAGGGCTTGCACGGCGTCTAAGAGTGTATGGGAGTGTCGAGCTGCATGCTAATTTAGATCTGCTTGATCTGGTACACGTGAAAGCATACAGCAGCATCAACAATATTCACACTTCTTATGAGTGAGCACGTGTTTCTGAATATAGCTCAAGTCTCGAGTTGTGGTTCTGCAGAAAATTCACCAAAACAGAACGTTTGCACCATTTGACAAGGAATCTCATCATCGTACTGCGCTTGACGTCTTCTGTATGTATGTCATTTAATTGTACGCCTTCATTCACAGTTTGTGGTTAGCACTGTCGTCTTGCACCTCCAGGGTCCGGGTTCGATTCCCGCCTCGGGTCTGTGTGCATAGAGTTTGAATGTTCTCCCTATGCTTGAAGGGTTTCCTCCATAGTCCAAAAACATGCAGATTAGGCTAATTGGCATTCCCAAATTGACCTGGAATAGATTGGCACCCCATGCCCCATGTCTTTATTCAGGATAAAGCGGTATAGGCAATAAGTGAGGAGTTTCCAGTTTCAACTTTTATAAACATGTAAATGATAGCAAGAACTTTCAAATGTATAAAAATATGTTGTTCTTAAATTCATAAGAAAGTTACTATTGATAAATTGTAAAAGGAATAAAACGGAGCATAAACACACACGCGGGAAAAGGGTTATCATAGGACTGTGGTGCAGTTTAAACTTTCATAGTACATCCTCAACCCTCCGCAGGGGTTTGTGTCCTTTACGAAAGAGGCTATTTAATCCAAGCTGCCTTTCAAAGACCTACCATGTCACTTTATCCATGTGTTTGTGTGTGTGTGAGCGTGAAAAAGGACACAGGGGATGTCCGAAGATCTTAAGACCCCTGCTGTGTGTGCAGCTTACTGGGCTCGATACTGTATATTAAATCATATTCTCTGTAGACATTTGTAACACAGATACCAGTGTCAAGAAATTGCTTCACATTGAGGCAGTTGAATATAAAATGTCCATGGTGGCTTAATTTAGAGGCAAGTCTAGGTGCGGGAAGAATGGTATACTTTGCCAATATATTGTATAACAAAAACGAAGTAAGATTATTGGGCTCAACTGGACTTGGTGATTTAGAGTCTTTAAATAGAAATCATGCATGTATCAGGCCTCTATTTCTGTAGTTAAGAATAGGATTAGTAAACCAGAAGGTTGTTTCATTATAATGAAATTATTTTTAGATAAGTTGGAGAAATGGAGAAATTAAAATGCAAGCATAACACGTGTTGAAATTGGGTCATAAACAATTGCAAGGTTGTCAGACATCATAGAGCAACAATCACAACCTTCTATTTAAGTTTCTGACTTTTACTTATTGTGGCAACCTATTTTCCTCTGTCTATAACAGAACTTTTCTTTTGAAAACCCCTACAAATCCTCCTTTTAGAGGCATTTCATTCCCAAACCATGATTCTGGGTGGCCATGTTTTATAGCAAAATTTAAGTTGCATTGCATCTTTCTGTCACATGATCAGTCAAACCAAACTACTGCCTAGGCAAAATAGTGGCTGCCATGAGTGATCTAAATGTGTTTAACGGATCTTTGGAGAATGTTGCCAGAAAACAGGCTATTTATTCTCTATTACTGACATTGCAAATACCACGTCAGTCATGAACTAGAGGTATGCATCACTTAACGTCCATGATATGTTCTGTGAAATGGAACATTTTGGATGAGCATTGGTGCATTTTGCTGCATTTGGGAGCCATGAGGTCCGTAAGAGATGTGCAAGAGACTTAAAAGATTCATGCTGTGTCCGTAAAGCTGTTGCATTTCCTACATCTCGTACTATGTGCTATGGCAGGTTCTCCATTTAGGATTTCTGGGCTACAGTACTGTGCAAAGGTCTTTAGCCACATCATCATTTCTTAATATCAAATTAAAGAAATGGGAACAAATGTTCTACTGTAACAGGTTTCAAAGTGTCTAGATGTTTTATTCTTTTCTCCTTTCCTCATATCTGTCATATGATGTTGGCGTGTCGGCAACAACCAAAGTGAAACTGAAACTGAAAGAGGATGAGGCTGATGATGCTAAAAACTGAACTGGTATTATTTTTCATGCTTCTCGCTGCCAGTGACTCACTACAAAAACATAATCTAGGGTTATGAGATAAAACTCAACCAACATTTTATTATACTTAATTGCCTAATTAAACTACCACAACTGCGGGCTGATTTATCCATTGTGACAAAACTGTGGGAGGTGGAGATATAGCAGCGTGCAAAACCAAACACAAGTTTCACACTGATTTAACAATAACGATTTTGACAATATTTTGGCTTTTGTGCATTTAATCACCCATGTGACTTAAAGAAAACATGCACAAAATATTGCACATCCAAATCCATATCCTTTATCTGTCCTGCAGAGCAATGTCTCACATTGGCTTATTTTTTGTGTGTCTCTTTTATTAATCTTCCACATCCAATAATTTAATAATCTAAAATGGTATTTTCAGGAGACATTTCTTTTGATGGCTTTATTATTTATAGGTTTGACCCGATCCGACCTCACCCCATGCCCAAATTGCTTTATCTTTTCCTATGGCCTTTTCTGTGTCTGTAGGCATGCGGGGTATAACAGCAATCCTTCTGAGCTTTTCTCATCTCTGTAATCAGCCTCTGAGATTTGCACTGCCATGTGCCATGCATAACATTGTAAAAATAGCCCATCCTGCATTTGGGATGATCTTTTCTTTAATGCTCCATCTTTATTAACACTGCTTGACATCTCAGCCCTTCAATGGGAAGCAGGGATCAGTTGGACCCCAGTATAGGGAGGTGTGGGTGTGTATGACCACGCTAAACCCTGTTGGAGTACAACGAAGCCAGCATTACTCTAGACCAGAGTACAACAGAAGATCAGGGTTCAGAGGGATCAACTATAGAGTGGTAATGGAGGAGCAGGGAGTGGGGAATAAAAAGGGACTGGATTGCATAGACGTTCCAGACAAGGTTCTAGAGGGAGGTGTGGATCCTGGCAAAGATCAGAACAAGGCTATGAAGGACATGGGCAAATATCAAGTTCATGAAGGTGTGGAAGTGGGTAAATTTCATGAGGTTCTGGAGTCCAGGAATGAAGAGGGTGGGGACATGGACAAGTTCCAAGAGAAGGTTCTTCAGGATGGCTTAGAAGTAGCAAAGCAAGACGGTGTCCTGAACTGTGGCATGGAGGTGAAGGAGTTTCAAGACATGGTTCTTGAGTTTGGTGGTGAAGTGGACAAGGTTTCGGATGGAGGTTTGGACATGAACAAGGTTAAACTCAAAGTTCTGGATTGTGGAATGAATGTGGAGAGCTTTCTAAAATGTGGTATGGGTCTGAACACAGCTGAAGACAAGTTTCTAAAGGGGAATGTTGATATGGATGAGATTCATGGCAAGGTTCTTGACAGTATGGATGTGGAGGAGGTTTTAAATACTGAGGAGCGGATGGACACCATGCGATGCCAGGTGAAGATAACCACACGGCACAACCTGCACCTACGCATGGCCAATCACACAACTCGGGATGTGTATGTGAGGCTGCTCAGGCATGGGGAAAGAATCACAGGACATGGTAAGGAAGCATAATGCCCTGATAATGACATAAATAATCATGTTGACAATAATCCTATAAATTTCTTACTTGTCGATGTCTCTTGGCTTAGACTCCTTTTTCGAAATTTAGCGTTCCCTTTATCAGCATGAACTTTATGGGATGGAATGCCTATGACATGAATCGTTGTAAAGTTAGAAGAGTTACAGTGCTGTGAATAAGTATTTGCCCCCTTTCTGGGGTTTTGTCACACTTAATTGATTCAGACCATCAAACAAATTTAAATATGACACAAAGATAACCCTTGTAAATCTAAAAAGCAGTTTTTAAATGATTATTTAATTTATTAAGTGTAAAAAACTGTCCAAACCTGCCTGGCCCTATGTGAAAAAGTATTTGCCCCTTTCTAAATCATGAATGAACTGTGACTTTTGGAAAGCTGAGTTAAATTTCACCAGCCTCACTCAGGCTTGATTAATGCCAGACCTAGTGAATCAAGAAATCACTTAAATAGAACCTGTTTGACAAAGTGACACATGCAAAAAAAAAAAAAGCAAAAAAGCTAATTTTTCATGTTATTGTACAGTAGATCACCAAAGTACTAAGTCTTACCAACAACAGAGTTCCTAGCAAATGCACATTCATGAAAGGTTAGAACAGGTTTCATGATTTGGACTGATGAGTTTGAGAAGTCCAAGAAGCTTAGGTGGTTTCCCTTGTGCTAAGCGTAGGTTTTGTCTTTAGACTTCCTAAATGCTTTCGAACAACTGGGCTAAGGAATGACGCCAATGTCGACCTTTGAATTTCTTCTGCTGAAAAGCCGACTTGGCGACATCTGTTCCTTTTCTTTACTGGCCTATTCACATCTTTGCAGAAAGTCGCCCATACATACTTGGTCTTTGTTGACGCTTACTGTTGCCATGACATCAATCATCGATGGACTGCTGACTCTCCTCCTCCTGCAGGGTTCAAATATATGTATGTCTCTCGTGGTTTGTGTCGCTATGGTGACAGGTTCTTGCTTGTGCTTCAATCTTGACTGCTGCGTAGTGCAACATTACAATGAGGATGACCCCATTTTAGTGGGATTAATGTTCCATTTCCTCTTTTAACTGTGGAATGCAGATAGTATGAGTTTTTTATTATTACTTACTATTTACTATTATTATATTCCCTTGAGCCTCAAAGTGATATTCCTTTCATTTATACAGAAAGACAGATTATTTGACATCTTACAGTAAGTATGCTAAACAGCAATACTTTTAGTGGCTGTTATTTTATTATACTATATCTACATTTTCTACACTAAGGTACAGAGACATATTTTATTATATAAGGGAAAATTTATGCATATGATTCTCAGAAATATAACATTGTATACGAGAGAGAAATGGTGATGACGTCACTGATGATTTCGCCTGGAGACCTGTCTTAATCCGCGCTGGCTAGACAGCTGGGTCTATTTTTACCCCGAGTTACCCAAAGAGTGCAAGCTAAAGCGCTGCTTCTTTTACACACGTACACACTCTGAGATCTTTTAATTTTCAAATTTATTACTGATGTCTTATTCCTTAATGAATCCATGATCAATTTTTTGTCCCCATTTTCTCCCAAATTTGTCACTGCCACCCAATAGCCAGGTATCCTGGTCACATGACAGCCATCAACCAGAGAGGATGAAGGCGAAAACATGCTTCCTTTGAGAACAGCTTTTCCTATGAGATATAAAAGAGCTGCTTAGTATCACCTTAATCAGTGGACAACAAAGTACGGCAATCTTTTACTGAGAGCATTTATGCTTACATTTATCACCAGCCTAAATACATACTTTTCCTATCTAATTTCACTATATCACACAAGTATTATGTATTAAAATAAATTATAAGTTGATTATAATATCATTGCTTCACAGTGTTTAATTTGCAGTATACAGTACCAAGTTTTCGTACCCCCTGAAAACTTGTCTTTGATATGTTGTTGACATTCATATTCATACGTCTTTTTTTTTCTTTGATCAGGTGCTTAACTATGTTTTGGTTACTACATTGCTCAGACTAAACAGTTTTTATTGTAGATCTCAAAACTGTGACAGGGTACTCAGGGTAATATCTTTATGTACACTGCACTGTAAACCCTAATGCTCAAAGTAATTAAACATATTGAGTACTGTTAACTTAAATAATTACAATTAGTTCAAA
>JAQMYK010000039.1:25263076-25283934 GCA_030014345.1 Clarias buthupogon | reverse complement strand
ACATTATGCGTAATAATGAGAGTGTACGTGAGAAATAAGATGGCTATATATATATATATATATATATATATATATATATATATATATAACGTAGTATACAGGGGTGGACAAGTCATAAATACACCATGCAAGTAAAAGCTTCACTGTACATAAAACTGAAACTTACAGGTTATTTCCACACCCCCTATACACTACTGACCTCGCTCCAAGACATTTCCACATGTTTGGGCTATTAAAGGAGTTCCCAGGAGGCCAGTGTTTCAAATGTGAAGCAGGCAGTCGGATCATGGCTTCAGCATACTGAGAAAACCTTCTACCCTGATGGTATCCAAGCACTAGTGAAACACTGGGACAAGTGCATTAATGTATTCTACTCAATAAAAAGTCCCAGTTTGACTTGAACACCTGGTGAACTGTAAATATATAGTTGTATTTAGCTAGGTTTTTTTCTTTCGTAAGGTTACAATAATCCAAATATAAGGTTACTAAACCTAAACATAATTTCTAGCTGAATGATCTGTCATGATGGCGGCACAGTGGTTAGCACTGTCGCCTTGCACCTCCAGGCGCTAGGTTCGATTCCCACATCGGGTCTGTGTGCATGGAGTTTGCATGTCCTCCCAGTGCTTGGTGGGTTTCCTCCGGGTACTCTGGTTTCCTCCCACAGTCCAAAGACATGCAGATTAGGCAGAAATGTTAAACAGAGGTCCTGCAACGGTCGTACAAATTGGGAATAAAATGAGGTGTCTCGCATTACATTGCCTCAAGTGCAATCCTAAAAAGTTTATGAATGGAAAAATACATAAGTATTCCAGATCTGAAATCTGCTTGTCCTGGATAGCCTGGGTGCTGATTTGTCCACTCCTGCTATACGTCTCTCGAATACAAGCTGAGGGAACACTTTGTCTAAAACACTTGATCCACTTCGCTCCATAACACAGTTGTAAAAGATTTGAATATGTCAGTCCAAGATCCGAATTCAAAGATTCAAATATTGTATACATTACAGATAGTCATTCAGTTTTTGGACACCTTAATGTAAAGTGATTCAACATAGAGGAGAGGGTTAGACAAGGGCTAAAGACATATTCCTGATAGTCCAGATCATAGTGCGATAGAGACGTTCTACCCATTTCGCATTCTCAGGACCGCACGAGACTTAGTGAAGGATCTCCACACAGCCTAGTGTATACTTTATTGCAGCAAACCTAAACATGCACATAAACATTGTGTTCAAATTACAGATCTTATTCATGGCTATGTCATTTACAGCTCATCAGTGGTGAATAAGTCATTAATGTACATATACATGCTTCAAGCGATAACCATATCACTTCATATTTCTTGTGATTATATAAGTGTAAATGGTCAGAACTCCAGCGTACAGCTACCGCGGCAATAGTTGATATCCGGTTCCATTCAGAAACATATCCTGACTTGATGTGTGTGCATTCAAACGTATTTGTTTTGCTAGTCGTGTATTAAACTACTGAGTTGACAGCATGCTTCTGTCTGTAAATACTGTGCAAAAAGAAAAAGAAAAAGAAAAAAAATACTTCATAATCAACGACTTTGTCTTAGAATTTGTGTAATCATCCGTGTATTTAAGTATTTGCATGCCATTTGTCCATTAGCAGCAGAACTCGATCATGACGTACCTCAAATTGTGAGTTTCTCCATTTGGATTTAACTCTAATCATCTCAGATGTTGAGTTGTAGATGTAGGAAAAGATTATCAGCCATGATCTTAGGATTGCTGCTCTTCATTCTCATTAAAAAATAAATAAATAAAAAAAAGTAGCAAGAGTAGTAATGTAGGCAGTGAACCCTATGCTTGTGCTTTTGTGTTACCTCATGACCAGCAAAACCAGACAAACAGGGCAAAAACTAAATCAGTCCAGTTTATACTGTAGCGAAAAACACTTTTCATTTCATTCAGAGATGGACAAATCAAAAATTCATTAGCTAAAGCTAAGCTAAAGCTAAAGGGGTAGCTAATGCAGTGTAATAATGTATGGCAAGCTAGTCTGCAATTTAAGTACACTAATACATCTAAGAGAAACCAACACGTTTGTGGATATTACAGTACACTCAAGGTAATATTTTTTTATTATAGTAACGCATTATGTTTGCGACCGAAACATAAAGTCAGCAAAGCATTAGCCAGTGTTTTATGTAAGCTAGCATCTTCTGTTTCTGTTAACCATGAGGTGATCATGTGGTGCATTAGCAGAAGGGTTATATGACAGCTTTTAGGCAGATCTTGTGGGTCTTGTAGCCCAGCCTCCTCCGGTTTCGGCTTTCTGTGCATCCTGAGATGCTTTTTTGCCCACCATGATTGTAAAGAGTAGTTATGAGTTCTTGTCAGTTCAAACCAGTCTGGTCATTACCATTCTGTGGGAACTCAAAAGACTGAGAGGAGCGGCTATCAAATTCTATCTGCATGATATTACGCTTTGCGAGTCTGCCATGTGGTTGGAGAATTCGCAATTCTCTCAATGCGCAAGGGATCCTATTAAAATGAACGTATATGCATCCCAAAGGAACAGTTTTGTTTTGAAGGCATCAATAAGGATTATTTTCCCCCTTTCTTTGGTAACATGTGCAACTACAAATGAAAAGCTACTGACTACTGATTTGTCCATCCCTTCTATAAGTCATAATTGCATTCCATATTCACAAAAACAAGCCTATCAAGGGTTTAAACATAAACCACTTATGCGTACTAGACAGAGGTTTCCTTGCAGTGTGCTCTATGTTGGTTGAAAACTGTTGAAGCTTCTCAAGCTTGTAGTGTGGCTAAAGCTGTTAGTCAATCGTAATCCCACTAAACAAAACTAGTGAAATCAAATGTCACCATAAACGAACATGTTACACACACAATTCATGTTTTTTGTTGGTCTCAAGTTGCATGATAGCACGCCTACATATTTTTGTCAGAATCATATTTCCTGTCTATTTCTTTTGTAGATGGATCGAAAATGGAATTGACCAAAACCTAACCCATAGGGCTAGCACTATAGGTTGCACAAGATATCTTGCTAGTGGTCATCTAAACCTAAACTCAGATTTTTTAATCTATTTTTTTTTCTATTAGAATATTGTCCAAATGATAGCTAAAATAAATGCTTAATTGAAATGATTAAAACGTGCTAGGGATTCTTTGTGTTGGGTTTGTAAGTTGCATATTGCTACATGTATCATTCCAAGTATATTTTAATAATATTACCATTTCACAATATTCAACTATTCACTTATCCAATAGTCTGAAACCTGTTCCAAATATTTAACAGACATTGCATTTAGTGTAGATTTAACCCCCAACTTGTAGATTGAACATTTTTAGAATCTGATGGGAATTTGCTTGAAATTAAGAAAAACAGATTTATTATTATTATTATTATTATTATTATTAGAGAAATTGTGTAAGATTGCTGAATGCACAGAAGTCTGAGACAGTTTGGATAAAATTCAAACTTAAATTGTATGTCATTCGTGTATGTACAGTACTGTGCAAAAGTCTGGAGCCCTGTCTCATTTATTCATATTTTGCTTTGAAAGAGTCAAGACTATCTTGTATGTTTTTAATGTAGTTGCGAGAAATAATTCTTCAGGCTTCTTGAGGGACTTTTTCCGCCTCTCGTTTTTAGTCCTGTACCGCAACAGGTTAAGAGGAATGTTTTTTGCTAAGCCAAACAGTGACCTACAGGTATGTGTAAAAAAATCTAGCTCAAGACATGAACCAGTGAGAAACAGGTGTAGACGATGACAGATGATCAGGCCGGTGATTAGTATACTGGTGATGCTGGATGCTGTAGACAACAACCAGTTTTTAAATTGTATCTTTAAGCACTTTGCAGCATTTCTGTAATTTAATCTACATAATTTAATTTCATTTAATACGAAGACATTAGGAGCGGCTCAAGACTTCTGCACAGTACTGTATCATGCTTGACACAGGGCCCCAAATATTTTTTTAAAATTACATTTTATTCTTCATTTGTGTCACTGGGTTTGATTATGATGCAGGTCAAACAGATTAAATGACTTTGCAGTTATTACAATACATTTGCCTTTTGGTCATTCATAAATCATACAGTGTGAAAAAAGAAATAAAAATATGCAACTTCGGAAAATATCTTTACTGTGTTGGTATATGCAATTATTTTTTATTTTATTTTAGTTCAAAAGAGTTGCTTTATTATTTTCCCTAATTTGACAGACATGTTTGAGAAGACATTTTTTTTTCTTTGCATGGGTAAGAATAACACAATACTTTTCCACATTTTTACTTTAGTCTTTGTCAGTTCTACAATGCAACTCTGGGAATACCAAGATTTAAAAAATGCCCAGTTTGTAGAACACTGGGACTCAAAGCCTTATGAAGTTTGTAATGTCAATTTTGATTGTTTCTATGTTCAATTATGGTTTGTTTTATATGTTAGTATTGCCACAATAAAAATCCCAAATTTAAACATTACACTTGTGTTAATATGTATTACTTTTCTGATTGTTGAGTCGGGATCCCTGCTACACAAAACACATGCAGAATGGAATTTGTGGCTAATTAAGATAAAAATAAAAAAAAAGATGACCATGATTTTAGCTTTTAGTAAAACTTAAGACATTATCAACAACCTAGCTAGTTGTTCCAAATACATAAAAAATTTCATAATAAATTATTACAGTAAATGACATTGGGGAAAATTCCTCATATGAAATAAAAGCCAACTTTAAAAAATAGTGGATTTGAAATCAATCAAATAATTTAATAAAAAATAACTAAAATTGAAATGAGTACATTTGCAAAAATTACAACATTTGGATTATCTTAATCATGCAAGTTTTCACAATTTATGCAATTAGGCAAATAAGGAATTCCACAGCGCACAAAAACACTGTGTTGATCATTGTCGATCACTGATGTTGAAAATTTATAAGATGCACAGTATTTTACACGTGTACAACATACAATAATAATATTTAATATACTCTATATTCTTTAACTATATGAAAATATTTAATTGATTTCATTTAAAAAAAATGGAAGACTAAGCAAAGCAATTTAATGGGAGTAAATTGTACAATGTTAAATTTGCTGGCACTTGTTGTAAAAATTGTTTTTATGGAAAATCTCTCTCAAAGATGAAAATAAATCTTCTCAGAATTATGATGATAATCTCAGAATTCTGACTATGATTTCAGATAAAAACAAGAATTTTAAGTGGGGAAAAACCGAATTCTGAGATAAAACTCAGAATAAATAAATATTTTCTATAGGCCTGAAAAATCAGCCTTACATTTAATTTCTTGTTTTCTCAGCATTCTGACTTTAATCTCATTAAAAAAAATTAAATCAGAATTTTGTGATAAAACATTAAATTTTAAATTCTGAGATTAAAGTCAGAATTCTGAGATTAGTCAGAATTTTAAGGGGAAAAAATCTGAATTCTGAGGGGAAAAAAAAGTCAGAACTCAATTTTTTCTTCTGTACGTCTGAGAAACAAGACTTGCATTTCATATAAAACATATATGCATGCTGCATTTTTTTCTGGACAACAATAAGCCAAGGCACTTCCACGTAAATAAGCAAAATCCACATTTCTGATACAAACATGATTCAGAAAAAAAGACATATGCTTCCTGATATTCTATGCAATCATTTTCATATAAAGATTAGAGTTAATTATCATAAATAAATGTGACTTGTGAGAGATTTGAAAACTATTGCATAAGGCACAAGCTTATTAAAGGTTTACATATTTTACTAACAGGATTGTGTCTTTCTTATGTGCAAAATAGCAGAACATCAAATTTGGTGTTCACTTTGTCCTAAGGTGGAAAATACGGTTTAGTGTTTATGCAGATTAACTATTTTTAGTTTTACAAAAAACATTTAAATAAAAATCACACCAGGTGATAAACTTAACTGTGATAACTGTGCAAGTCTGTTTCCATTTGTGAAGACAAAATGACATCTAGTTAACTATATGGTATTGTCTGAATAAAGATTCTGTTTATTTAAATTATATTTTGGTGTCTCTAAACTATTAGAAATCTTGAGTTCATCTTATCAAGGTAAAGATTTTTACCCCTCGTTCACACTGCCAATGCCGACAGCATATAAACAGAGCAAATGAGAACATTTTCTCTCATCTATAGAAACTACCCTTATTTGTAACCCATCACAGCAAATCAGGTATTAAGTTGCATTTTGGGTGATTTGATTTATTCATGTTTTCAGATTCCTGTTTCAATAATCTCCATTTTGTTACCAAGAGTATTACTGAAGCAGGTACTGATGCTGAGACACAGTGTGAGGGGAAAAAAGGGAAAACTCCTATTTGTAGAATATTTAAATAAGGATACCATTACATAATGGAGGAAGTGGGCTCAAACGTTTGAGGCTCTGGGTTACTGATCGGAAGGGTGGGGGTTCAAGCCCTAACACCGCCATTAACACTATCTGCTCCATGGGTGCTGTATCCTGGCTGACCCTGTGCTCTGACCCCAGCTTCCTAACTGGGATACAGTATGTGAAAAAAATAATTTCATTGTGATGTAAGGTACATGTGACAAATAATTTAGCAATACATGTTTATAGTGAAAAAAAATGCATGTGTTTCTACCACAACTGGAGTTACCAGCTTAAATACTGTTCATTAAAGTGCTTTAAAACAATGCTTACGATTTAAACTTTCTCAATTCTGTTGAAGGCTTAGGAAGATAAGGTATTTATCAACATTCAAAAATTGATACGCATCACCTAATGCATTCTATTGGCCATAGCGCAAAACTAACCCGTGCAACTTAATACCTGACTTTATATGACAGGTCAGAGATTCTTGCCTCATAACTTGCCTACTAGTTCACAAACGTTATTTACATCCATATTCGTTGCTCCCATACGTCACTTCTCAGAGTCGGAAACAGTGAATATCTCATAATCTTATAATCAGAGGTAGGCTGAAATACAGATGTGCATAGAAATATATAATGGTGTCCAAACTGCAGATGGCATCTTAATATAACACACACTGCATGTGTGTTTAGGGTGATAGACCATGCATTAGGCCCTGCAGCACTTTGAGCTGGAGAACTTTGGGTTTCCAGAGAGGCTTGTTCCCAGTGTTGTGTCCTTTCGTTCATGTGCATGCTTGATAACTTCTCTGTAAAAAATATAAAAACTTTAGTATGTGTGGCAACATGGAAAAAAAAAACCTTTGAAGAAGAGCATTTTCATTTATCCTTCTGCATACATGAGCTCACACATGTTCATTATTGGCTAGTACTGTGATACATCATTTTATATAAGTAATATACGAGCGGCGTTCAAATCAAACTGGGACTTGTGATGAAATGTCTCATATATGAAAGGCGTAAAACCGACAAACATGTATCTGTGGGACTTGTATACACAATTATTCACGAACACCACTTGCATATTACTGTATAGGAGTACAGTATGGGAGTTACTGCCACATCCCCTGTACAGTCATGACCTAGCACCTAGCCATTTCTACATGTTGGCCATTTTAGGAGTTCTTGGGAGGCCAGCGTTTCAGATGTGAGACAGGCAGTCTGTTCTTGCCTCTGGTGTACTGAGAAAACTTTTCATCTTGATGGTACTAAACGCTGGAATGAGTGCATTAATGTAGCCGGGGATTATATAAAGAAATAAAGGGAGTTTTTACTCTCATAACCGTGTTATGTTATTTTGCACAGTCAAAAGCCCTAGTTTGACTTGAATGCCCCTTGTAGTATACAAATTTGTAATCATTGCAGCCTCAGCATCATCCTATGCTTTTTCACATCCAAAAGAATTTGTCTGGTTGAAAAAGTATTTAAAACTTTACAATAAATGTCAAAACGTAATGCAGTGCACATGACAGCACAATGAGTGACTGTGTATTCCTGAAGCAGACACAATTTAAGCACATCTGCTGCCCTCATGTGCTGAATATTAATTTTTCCATATATCATCTCCAGTTGGGTCTATAAACATGAGTTCATATTTCGATTTTTTAATGGTTTTGACTTTTTACATGCGAGTATTTGTGACATGCTGATTTAGGGGTTAAGCATAGCTGATGTCTAATTGTGTTCCTCACTCTGTGTGCTAAGAGTGACTCACCGTGCTAAATGGAGCACCGCCTCGATGATGTTTGAGCCATCTTTTGCACTTGTCTCACAGAAGAGGGAGCTGTAAGTCTGTCGATAACCGAGAACACAGATTTGTACCTCAAACTCTTTTTCACACTAGTGACCTCGTACAGATACACACAGGTTACACACCGAGTTATATATTTAATTCACTGTTGTATTTGTAGCGCGGTTTTAACAGTGAGCATTGTCACAATAAAAATAAATAATAACTATAATTAAGTAAATAAATAAAATAACTTTAAAAAAATAACTTAAAATTATATAAATAAAATAATAATGTCTGGAAAATCCATATATATCAATACATCATAGAGAATGCTCTCACCCTGGCCAGTTTCTCTCCGTAGCTTGTTGAAATGCACTGGACGCCATCATCGAGAGCCTGCTGCCGCAGATCTGTCTTATTCCCTACCAGCATGATGGGGATTTTATCCTGGGACACATCCTGGAGATAAGAAGAGCTTAAGTCAACAACTACTGTTACTGTACATACACTGTAAGATGAAAATTAGTTCGCTAAGGAACTTCCTTGCTGCTATATCCTCCTTCTTCATGCATTTATTTATTTATTTTATTTCCATAGTGTAGTGTACAGATACATGTTTACTGTAAGCCTACTTATAAGGATTTGTTTTTTTAAGGCATAAACTCTGAATAAAGTCTAAAGTTGCCCAGTTTCTACATATTCATGACAATTAAAGAAATGACTAAAACGCTTAACAAAAGCAGCCTGTTTTTGGGGTCTTGAGTAAACCGGTTTTCTCAGTATTTAAGGGATAAAATATTAGAAATACCTCTATGGTGTCGACCCATTCTCTCACATTTAGGAAACTCTTCTCACAGGTTACATCGTAGAGCAGGAGAACACCATCGGCCCGTCTGAAGTAGGATTTCGCAATGCTTTTAAACCTGTTGGGAAATAATTCATTCATTCAATTGAAATAATCGTAATCAAACTTTGGATAACTTTAGGGTTTGATTGAAGATCCGTTAACAGCAGAATATTCTGTGCTACAATGTATTATTGGATTGATGTTAGGATTTAAAGTTCCTGGTTATTATTGTCATGACCTCGCTTCAGCTTCTCACCTCTCTTGACCTGCTGTATCCCAAAGCTGCAGCACCGTCGGCACTCCATCTACCACAAGTGTCTTCATTTGGAAATCAACTCCTTGAAGAAAACAGACACAGTCTGCATTTGGTATCTTATGACAGCCTCAGGTATTTATGTGGAATAAATCAGCCATAACATTATGACCATGATGCGCTGTGTGTTCTGACACCTTTCTATCACAACCAGCATTAACCTTTTCATCAGGTTGATCTACACTAGCACTTGGATCGGACTACACGGGCCAGCCTTCGCTCCCCATGTGCAGGATTAAGACTTGGCCACTCATGACCCCGTCGCCAGTTCACCGATTTTCCTTCCTTGGATTACTTTTGGTAAGTGATCTGGCAACAGGGTGATGGGAAGCCAAGACTTAATGCTGCACATGGGGAGCGAAGGCTGGCCCGTGTAGTCCGATCCAATAGAAGCTCCAGTGTAGATGAAATAGAGGAAAAGGTTAATGCTGTTTTTTTTGGTGGCAAAATCATAATGCTATGGCTGATCAGTGTGTTTATGTTCTGAATAAAATCTCAATATGCTTTTTCTCTAATAGCGTGATAAGAAGCTTAGAATATACAACATACTATATAAATATGATTTTAAAAAATGCCTTAAAAATAAAGGCCTGATTCAATAGGACTTCTACTGCTGAATCGTAAAAAGGACATGAAATGTAAACGAGTTGCTTACAATGCCATGTTCATTTCGTAGTCTTACCTAGAGTGGTGCTGGTGATGCCTTTAAACTCATTTTTACAGAGTCGTAACAGGAAGCTGGACTTGCCCACTGCGGCATCACCCGCTAATACAATCTTGTATGTTTTTTCAGATCCATGGCCCTTCAGCAATGCCTCGTCCTTCAGTATCTATAAGAAAAAAAAACTATGCTTGAACAGAATGTCTTACTGACAAAATGTTTTATTTGTAATATCTTATCTGACAACTTGTGCACGCTGGACAACAGAGAAAATGTGAAATGAAAAAAGTTTCACTGAGGTGGTATTTGTGGGCATGGCATTATAGAGAAATAATCAGTGATAGGCTGGCATGAGGCGGAGGAGGATAAGAGGGATTCATCTCTGAAAGGATATGTTGAAACAAGTTACATTCACATTATGACAGATCTAAACAGTAATTCATTTACTACATTTTTTTTCACTCACTGAACAATATTATCCTATATTTATTAGTCTTAGAATTTCATTCCTATTGATTCCAATTTCATTCCTAAGGTTCCTCGCTTTATATGATTTCACTCAAACTTAATAGCTGGATAAAGTGGAATGTGTAAAATGTTGTCATTATTTAGTGGCTAAGGTTCACATTGTTGGTTTTAGTACCTCACTGAAAATAGCTGAAAGGCATTTCTTCCCTGAAGAAGCGACGTCTTTTTCGTCAGCTGAATTTGAAGTCATGTTTAGGACAGACTCGCTGTCTGATTCCCATGCTGTCTCGTCTTGTACTTGTGGAACCTGGAAACACACATGCATACACAAACATTAGTGAACACAGAAGCAACAGTACTATAATGTTTTACTACATCCTCTATTGCTTGTTCAATTTGTACTAAAACCGATGGTGCAAAAGTTTCTAACAAACAAGGGAAGCTTCGAGCATCTACACTTCCTGGACAAAAAACACCTGTATTTAACTACGCAAATAGACAAGTCCAATGGATAATTACTGCGCTGGTTAATATGGTTCAACTGGCAACAAGATATTTAACCCTTACTGATGCTTTTATTAAAACCCAAAATGATAATGTGAACCATCATCTTTAAAAATGTGGTCTGAATTTTTTTTGAATGATCGTGATCAGAGATCATTTAAACCTTTGTTAAAATCAAATTGTAAAAAAAAAAAAAAAAGGTAGTACTAACGACTATGTTTAATAGTGAAAGTAAAAGCATTTCCACATGCCACATGCATATTGTGTTACCACTTATCAGTGAGGCTACTTGGAAGAAAGGCTTCAATTTGCTAGGGAGCATAAAGAAAGTACTGTGCAGCATTGGAAAAAGGTCATGTAGTTTGATGAGTGCAGGTTTACCCTGTTCCAGAGTGATGGTTGCATCAGGGTATAAAAAGAGGCAGATGAAGTGATGCACCATCATGCCTAGTGCCTATCGTACAAGCCTATTATGATCTCGGGTTGCGACTGTTGATCAGGTCTAGGTTCAGCAATGTTATGTGCCCAAAAAAAATGAGGTCAGCTGATGACCTAAATATACTGAATGACCAGATTTTTCCATCAATGGATTTTTTTTCCATCCCTGATGGCACAGGCATATTCCAAGATGACAATGTCAGGATTCATTGGGCTCAAATTGTGAAAGAGTGGTTCAGTGAGCATCATTTGGATCATCAATACAAGATCTTAATGAGAAATTAATGCAACTCTGGATTGAAATTGCATAATTTTGTGATTCTGGTCTTAAGGTTTTCTGCTACCGTTTAAGGTTTGAGACTCATTTTGTATCCCATAAGCAAATCTGTTTGAGAGTTTATAATCTTCAGTAATGTAAACAGGTTTCCATGTGTGTGTGTGTGTGTGTTCTCTCACCTCCGTGTCTGAGGTGTCTCCTGAGCAGCTAAAGGGAGCCATGTGAATGGCGCTTCGACCCATACTCTCCTGCTCCGAGTCATAGCCGTTGTTGGAGCGCAGGGTGGACATGCCGCTGTCCACGCAGCTCTCGTACAGGCTGTCTACCTCAAAGCTGCTGCGTCTGCGCATGGGGTCGCACAGCGCCAGCTGATCGTGATCGTCATCCGTGTAGGCCTTACAGCACCTGCAGAGCCGGTGATACAGAGCTTCGTGATACAAACAAAAAGCACCCATTTTACGTGTTTCACGTGTCAAGGTGGTTACTTGCTGTTCCCTACAAACTGCATTATGTGTGATCTGCATCAGGGAGTTTTATTCCATAAGATATTGTGAGAGATCAGGAGAGGGCTGAATATTCAATATAAAGCTCTCTGGCATTAGCGTCAACTATGTGAAGTAGTACATATTGGGGGCATAACAGCTGCCCATTAATATGATATCTACAAGCAGTGCAATGTACATTATGTTAAAGAGTATGTTATAACAGTTCTCGACTAGGTGTTTGGTGTAAAGAAATATGAATAGCTAGAACAGAGCACAAGCAGATAGTAGTATGTTAATATGCATTGTATGAATTTGCTAATGTATAGCATTAACACCAAACATTTCGGCCTCCGAGTGGCGCAGTGGTAAAGTGCTCGCCCTATCATCCGGAGATCGCTGGTTCAAACCCCGGGTGATGCTGTTACCTCTCACAGCCGGAGGCCTAGAGAGAGCTGATTGGCCGAGCTCTCTCAGAGGGGAGGGATGAGAGGTACTTGGTGCTCCCATATTAACGACGGCTCTACAAGCCAATCAGGGGCGTCTGTGAGCTCGTGTAAGCGGAGGGAGCGGATAGCGCTGTTCCTCCGAGTGTGTTACGCCACCCGCAACGGTGCGTGAGCAAGCAGTTCGAAAAAAATGGTCGGTGACGACACGTGGGTCGGAGGAAACGCGTGGGCGGTCTGCGGCCCTCCCGACTGAGTGGCGGTAGGAGCTTAATGTGGGAGCCCTTAGTGACTGGGAGGAATTGGACACGACTAAATTAGGGGAGAAAATCGGGAAAAAATCGGGGGGGGAAAATAAATTATAAAAAAAATTTTTTTTAAAACACCAAACATTTCCATATTCTAAAAGTCTCCAAAAAATATGTTTTTTTTGTAAGAAGCCGGTTATTTAGTCTAAAGTGTTGCTGAGGTTTTCTGACACACTAGAGTAGTCACAATTTGATGATTTTTCAATAAGGAGTAAGGCATGTGGCGTTTTCTGTCTTGTAGATGTTCTGTAACTATAACTGTATAAATAAACGTATGATGTGCTGAAAAAAAATCAATTTCACGAGGGTAAAAGTAAAAATAAATGTTCTTATTTTACAAATGTGACCGATTTTTTTCGGTGTAGTGTTAGTGATGTATGACATGTTTTGTACTTTATAAATGATGTTATATATTTACATAGAACATTTTATACCATACAACAGGTACAAACTCATGCTCCAGACATACCTTTCAAAATATGGGGTGACCATGCTCTTTGTCCTATCTAGGGTACTTGCAGGAGACAGTCCATTTCCTCTCTGCAAACATAAATAAATATACTGTATATATATATATTTTTCTTTCAGAACGCTGCATGGTTACACTACACTAACACACACACACAACCTCCAATTCCAATTCCTTGCTGTCACACTAATCCGCACCTCCTTATTGAGATCAGGACAGCTCATTGTTTGAGTGTCATCTTAATCCCTATACAAACTGACTTTAGTTTCTGCTTATGCATGACTTTGTGTACAGAGATCAAATTATGATATTTAAGCATTCACCTGCGGCTTGTTTTTGCTCTGGCTGTTCTCCAGAGTCATTCGTAGTCCATCATTGGTGTCATGAAGCTTCCTGTTTGTTAGCCTAAAATTTATGTCAGAACACAGACATAAATAAAAACAAAGTCTGCCTTATATTCTATGCTAGAACAAACTACTCATTCTCTTATGAATCATATACGTCTCATACTTACTGAAGAATCTCAACCTGCCTCTCCAGGTTGTCCCTCTCCTCAGAAAAAGACCTCATTATGGCTTCATCGCTGTACAAGCAAATTTTAAAATGAACGTCTTTATCAGATTACGAATAATTTAGTAACATTAAGATCACTTTCATTGGTATAACTGTTAACCAACATTAATATTCAGCTATAACTGCAACTCATGTTTGGATAATTAAAATACAACTGGAATCAGGAATCGCCACTGAATAAATATGCTTGTGTTTTTAATCTTTAATATCTAACCTCTATTCACTATATTAATAATCTACCTTCATTAACCATGGACAAGAATTTCGTCGTGTTTCCTTATGCTGAAAAAAGGACAGAAAACAAACTTCCTCAAAAGTCTGCTGGGCAATTTAATAAATGTTTAGGGTGAAAAGGTATTTGTAAAGTAAGCTCAAAATGTCTATAATTTGCCGTTTTAGAGATAAAACGCCTTTTTCAGAAGAAAGAATCTGGTCAACAGAGACGTTTCTACCTGACTGCACACAAATAAAGCAAATCATTCAGGAAAGTGGAAGTAACCAGAATGACCTTTTAGTCAGTGCTATGCCAGTGTTTAAACGTTGGATTAAACTACATATGAAAGCTTGTTCTTGACATACTAATAATTTCGTATTTAGACTGTAAATTGAATTTTTGCATTTTGTAATATCTATTTATCTATCTATCTATCTATCTAAGTCTATATAAACTATACAGTAGATGTTTCTGAACTGAAATAAAAAACGTTTACAGCTAATTACTAAAAAAGGAGAAAAATTACATCTTGAAACTTCTAAATGTACTGTAGAAACTATAATCCAATTACAAACTGAAATTAATTAGGCTTACATCCATATCATGCAGGCATATTAGGCTTACATCCATATCATGCAACTCTCCATCAACAGGATCGAATTGTGAGGAAACATTGATCAAACCATTTAAAGTATAAGAAGATGTATGAGTTGATGACATCATCTGGCAGACTGGTTATTTTTACTGGCATATTTGTTAACAATTAGATTTTTTCTGGATGATAGCCCGGACAGGAATAAAATATAAAATAAAATAAAATAAAAACATTTCCATGTTGCATATGTTTGGTGAAAAATACTCTACTTGAAGTTGCTTAAAGCTGAGATCTCAAAGTATGGTATCATCCAGCGAGAAAAAAACATGTGGTCTGATACCAAAATATTTTCACCTCTGACTGTTTACCAAAATTCGTCTGACGGGTTTTCCCAGGTTGCTGAATATACACTCACAGTCCATTTCATACTGTAGCATACACCTTGCTAGTACTGGGTGTTAAACCCACTTTTGCCATCAGAAATGTCTTATTTCTTCGTGGCATAGATTCAACATGGTACTGGAACGATCTCTTAGAGATACCCCAACAACCAACATCAATGCTTTGAGTTGCTGTAATGTGATTGGCTGATTAGATATTTCTAAAACATTTATAAAGTACAAAACCATGCCCATCAATTACCATTATGATCAGATTTTGAGTAAACATCCTAGATGTAGTAAGAACGCTACAATATCCCTTAAATAGTAACACACACAAACAGTGAACAGATCCTTTCAAGCGGGAATTCAAACAGATCTTCGACTTAGTTGCTGAGCAACAAGGTCACTGAATTCCTTAAGTGTGTGGCGTCACTCCAGGATATCCTGTTCCTATGATGCTAGAATAGCAAACAGCAGTGGGAGGGCCAGACGCTGATAGTGCGCGAAAGGATCACTGTCTTTTACGTGCGTATGCGTGTGTGTATGTGCGTGACTCACTCAATCGCCCATCCCTGAGAGTTTACCTAAGATCTAGAACTAACACAACACCACCCTTACGCTCTCATCTAACCCCTGTTAGAATTCATGTATGACTTTGTGTCATGTGGCAGCAGCGCATTTAAGGATGACCTGCATCAGCATGATTTTACACACAGTACAATGATTAATAATCAAGACTAAGATAGGAATTTAATAGATATTTCAAAATGAGCTCTTACTGCTCGAAATTGATGCTCTGGTCGGTGAGATCACTTTTAAGGCTGTCCAGCTCACTCTGCAGAAGGACTATATTTGTGTGTGACTCCAGAAGCTCCTGCTTCAGCTTCTGGTATTGCTGTGACAGAAAAAAATAAAAATCTGAACCAATGTATTGCAGGTTCCGTCTTTCCAGTACAATAAACAGCATGAGTAAGGAATAAACTACTTTTATAGGAAAATATTCAAAAACAGGGTGATATGAAGTGAAGATGTCCCTTTTTTTCTCTCTAATCAAACACAGAAATCAAAATGCAATGACATTAAATATGTATTTGCCATCACTGCAAGATCCAAATGTATTCAGTTTCTAATCAGTTCCTAATCAGAGCAGCTAAGGACACTCTGTAAGAAAGGTGGATTAAGACATGGTGAGATCTGGAAATCCTACGTCTCTGCAGCTGGGAAACTGAATGAGCCGTAACACAAAGGAAAGACCTCATGGCTGGTATCAAGTTTACACTCAGCCCTAGAAACTATGCAAATTATAGGGTGGGAAACGGAGTAGAGGAAAACGAACAGGGTCCCAAATACCCGTACAGACTTCAGTGGAATCACCTACTGTAGGCAAGGTGTACATTTATGTGCATTCTTTATACATTGATTCAACTGTGCACAATGTGTGCACCTCCTTCAGTAAATACAGCTATGTCGTGCAAGGGGAATCTCATGTCCACAATAAAACACACACACACACACACACACACAGGCTGAGTGTTTCAGTGAACTGTTTTCCAAGCAAATGAAATAATTGTCATACCAGGGTCAGCTCACTATTCTTTCGCTTCAGTGCAACGTTTTCCTCTTTGAGGCCGGTGTTCTTGTTCTGGTCTTCAAACTGTGAAAAGAGATCAAACTTTAGCTAGCTGTTTGTTTATGACAGATAAACACAGAATGCCATTAGCAAGCTGTTAGTATGGTTTTATTAACAAAAGTGATAGCTAAATATTTTACATTGTAAAATATTTTGAAATATACTACCTGACAAACCATAAATTTGCACATTATAACAGTTTGTTGGCCTGGTTTTTAGATTTTATTACATTGTATGATTGCCATGTCATTATTTGGACAAATGTTTCCTGAACCACTTTTCACAATTTGAATCCTGGTATAAATGTGATCACCAGGTCATTCAGAACATTCAGGTCGTCAGCTGACCTTAATTTTATTGATGAGTCTAGACCTGACCAACTGAAGCAACCCCAGATCATAACACTGCCTCCAGAGGCTTGTACAGTGGTCACTATGCATGATGCATGATGGGTGCATCACTTTATGCACATCCCTTCTTACCCTGATGCACATCCCTTCTTACCCACATGCACCATCGCTCAATCTGGACTCACCAGACCACATGACCTTTTTCCAATGCTTCAAAGACTTGTATTTATGATTTAGCAAACGGAAGCCTTTTTTTATGATTAGCTTCACTAATAAGTGGTTTTCTTATGGCCTCCAGTGTTGGGGGACGTTACTTTTCAAAGTAACTAATTACATTACAAAATTACTGTCATTAAAAAGTAATCAGTTACATTACAGCGTTACCTTTTGATAAAAGTAACTAGTTTGAGTACTTTTCCATTGCAGAATGAAAACTCCTTTGTGATTCCTCATGCATGTTGTTTTAGTCAAGACCTTTATAATTATTCTACCATCATCACTCAGCGAAGTTTGGCCCATAATCTGTTAACTACTAACAGCAGGAATAACAGAGGGGAGGCAGGTTATCAGGGACGAGGGCGGGGCTTGTAGGATGCCAACTCCTGTAATTTAATCAATCTTTTTAGTTGTTTTATTTGCTTGATACAGCCCAATAATTTAACACTCCTTAATCACAGTAAAATCTTTTCCACATACATGAGATATGTCTACCGAGATGGTTGTTGAAGAAATAAGAAGTTACTCATTGCATCAGTTAAGCTTAAAACAAATTGAAGCCCGCAATTGAAACAGTAATTATCCAATTACAGACATTGAATATTTGTTTATTTAAATCCAAATGCAACTTTTTTTAGGCAGTGTTTTTAGAAGAGTTGCATACTAAGCAGTATGTAAATAAAGTGCTATATTTGAATATTGGTTAACTTTAAGAGCAGGAAAGAAACTTTCAAAGGTGTGTTGTTGTAGGACAATAATCAAAGGCAAACCGGGACTTTTGATTATGCAGAATAACAGAACACAGTTATGAGAGTTAAAACTACCTTTATTTCTCTATATAATCCCCTGCTACACTAATGTATTTATCCCAGTGTTTCACAAGTGCTTCACAAACTTTTCCCAGTACAATGAAACCATGAATGGATGGCCTGAGTCTGAAACACTGGCCTCCCAGGAACTCCTTTAATGACTCAAAATTTATAAATACCATTTGACCAATCAGAATTGAATTCTGGGGTATGAACTGATTGATGGTTATGAAAAAAGTTCTTACCATCTGCAGAGTGAGGACCTTCTGCCGTAACTCACTCAGCTGTGCTTCATATTGCTCTTTCATAATACTCAGTGCCGCTGCTGCCTTCTTAGACTCCTGAAGGAAACAGAACAGAGAGCCTATGAGACTGCACCTTCTCAACTGACCATTTGTCTCTACGTTTTCATAAAATCCAAAAAATTATTGGGCTGGATTGTGCAGCTGTAATACAGTGGAGTTTATTTGGTGCAAATGTTTGATCTGATGTGTTCCCATGAACTTTGTGTGAAGGACATGAACAAAAACAAAACAAACAAAAACCTTAATATGAGGGACGTATTTTCATACATTTCCATAAACTTATCTAGTAATTCTGAGAACAGAAAAAACTACTCACACTGATGGAACACAGTTCATGATATAAATATCATGTTATCAGCTGTTTGTTTTAACTTTTTCCCATGACGTACTGTACTCAGTGTTAATGCAGATTAAAAGTCCACATATTGAAACTTTTTCCCTCAAGAAAGCTGTAAGCCAGAACTCATTCTTTTGTTTTAAAACACAATAAAATACAAACTACCTGAGGAGCCTTAGGAAACCAAGCAGGTACTGTATAGTCATGAGAAAGTTATAAATTAAATAAACAAGTGATGGACCAGGAACAGCAGTTAAAGATTAGAAACAGGGTTAAGGACGTAAGCAGACGCGACACCACCCAGGCTTCTCAGCCCTGAAAAAAGTGTTACTGTGTGGACAAATAAAGATCTGGAGTTCACCGGGAAGACTCACATGACGGAAATATTTACCTTACCAGAGCAGCATGAATTCACCTGTGCTTATTTAGCTGTTAGATAACATGCCAAAGAAAGGATCCATGGAAACAACACAAACAGTATCACATTATAAAGTTATATAAGTAAAGTAAAAACACTGATCAGAGTAGAGTCATTACCGTAAATAATATATTCACAATGACACAAGCATCAGTCATAACATTAAAACCATTAACATTAAAACCTCCTAGGTTTTGGGCCACAGGGCAGAGCTCGCTGTTCGGGGCAGATCCTTTGGAAGCTGTGGGTTGCGGGGTTGGGCTTCCCTGCATTGCACTTGTTTGTACTTAGTGCTTAATCAAATTGGGATCTGGGGAAATTAGAGACCAGGTTTGGGTCCAGTGCATGATGGGCTGTGGAGCACCAGGTATTCTTGTGCCTTTCTATCATGGCCAGTATTAACTTTTTTCTGTGATTTGGTCTGCATTGGCTTTTATGAGGGATCCCATGCCCATGACCCTATCATCTGGTGCATTGTTGGTGATCAGTCTTGTTCAATTCACCTGTCAGTGCTCATAATGTTATGACTGATAAGTGTATACTAATATGTCTTTTGTTATCTAAAAGATACAAATTGTGCATGGATAACCATTAAATGAAAAGCATTTGCGTGACATCATTTCAGCCCCAGTTATCAGTTTGGTGTGAGGACAAGTTAAAATGTTCTCTAATCACTTGCTTTTTAAGGCCAGACAATCAACTGAGCTTCTTGTCCTCATGTCTGCAGCACACGAGCACATTACGTCAATCTAAGCACTAAACTAAAGGATGGATTTTTAGATGTGATGGTGATGCTGTACTAACCTCTATGCGTGTGTTTCTCTCAGTTGTGTGAATACGCTGGTCCATCTCGTCCTCCATCGCACTCAACTGAATGGCGGTTTGGTCCTGGGCTCTGCAAACATGTTATTCGTAATTTTATCACATCGCTCCTGAATGATCAATTCTGACTCAGATTCAACACAGAAAGTGTTGGTTAATTTTCAGTAACAAAAGCTCGAACAACAGTTTTCATCTTATGTTAATATGTCTTATTTTAATATGTTATACTTTCTATAGTAAGGACTCACTGCCAGGGGCTCGGTGGACACTTCACAAAATCAGTGATTAATAATAAACATTTAAATGTGATATTCTTGTTATTATGATGAGGTTTCTGGGAGGAGACACTGATTTAAAATGTATGTAAATTGGGATGTAAAATGTATGTCCTCAGTGTAAATTGGGACTCCTTACATACATTGTTAGCACTTTGTTAACGCGTCAACGCATTTCTGTTCAAGGAGGTCTTCAGGAAAAAATTATATTGTGCATCCTGGTAAGGCTGGGTGATATGACCATATGATATCAATATGGTGATATTTAATGATACAACACTATACTTTTCTAAAATATATTGAATATAACTTTTTTTTGCTTATTTATTAAAATTTCACAAAGACTTTAAGCAGAATATCTGATGCTGAAATTCTGTCCTGATCTCAAAATTGTGAAGCCAGTTTTTTTTTTTTTTAATAAATCCATTTTAATAGACATTATATAAATTATCATGCAGAGCCCCATACAATGAAGCTGTGGGAAAGAGCAGTGGAAGCTAGGTTAAGGGCAGAGGTGAGCATTTGTGAGCAGCAATATGGTTTTATGCCTAGAAAGAGTACATCAG
>JAQMYK010000039.1:25223813-25262976 GCA_030014345.1 Clarias buthupogon | reverse complement strand
TGTTCAGAGGAGAGATTGTGAATATATCGGTAGAAGGATGCTGAGGTTGGAACTGCCAGGCAGGAGGTCTAGAGGAACAAAAATGACTGCTTTGAGGCAATGACAATTGCTAAAAGCGCTATACAAATAAAATTGAATTGAATTAGAGGAAGACCAAAGAGGAGATTTATGGATGCAGTGAGAGAGGACATGAAGTTAGTTGGTGTGAGAGAAGAGGGTGCAGAGGATAGGGTTAGGTGGAGGCAGATGATTCGCTGTGGCGACCCCTGAAAGGGAACAGCCGAAAGACAAAGAAGAAGATGCAGATTCCCTTAAGAGAGATAGTTTTAAAAAAATACAATTATCTAGTGTGCACGAGAAAGTTTTTACTCATGTCCCTTCAGGGGCTGCATATGATGAAGCAGTTTAGGTAACATCTTTCACAGAAATGGCTTCAAAAACTTTTTTTTTGTTGCCATTTGCCAGTTTCCAGTAGCATGAAATTTGATGAGGGGTGTTTTTAAGGTCCAAGCACTATGACAGATCAGCCCTACAGTATCTCGTCATAGTGTGTGAGGGCCCCCTCTTGTTCTTCTACAGACTTTTTTTTCAGCATCCGTAGCTTTTGGGGGTCTTAACATGCCAATAGATTTTGATATACTTCTCCTAGGGGATTTATACAATTACCACCAAACCAGGCCTATGTGAAGACGTGATGATGCCTTAAACTTATGACGAAAAGTGGCTCATAACTTCCTGTGTGACATTACATTGAGTGACAACATATTGAGTGACATCATATTGAGTGACATCATAGTGTGATGCTTTTTTTCCAGCATCCAGGGTTTTTTGGAGGTCTTGACATAAAGTTCCCCCAATTCTAAAATTCTGTCATAATGGTATTGGGATGTCCCCGTTAAATGCACTGTTCTTTCATTCACTCAGGGGGCGATAGCGCAAGGTGCTTGGGCCCGCTCATCTTGAAACTATATTTCTTTGTTTGTTTTATTAAAAACAAAGAACAGCTACTCAGGTAAAAATGTTTAGTTCTCCTATAACATAATGGAAAACAAGAACTAACTTGCTTCATGGATGTTCCATGATATTAAACATAATTAGAAATGGATAAAAATTAGTGTCTCTCACATAATACATTTTAAAATACTGCTGGCAAAGCGCTGTTGTATGAAATAAATAAAACACCTGAAAAAACCTCTAGGGTTGTAGCTGTAACAGCAAGGTTGCCATGGTTGATTATTTTTCTTTTACAGCATGCCCCTAAGTTTTAAAATCCTTACAAAGTTAAATGACACTCAGCTAACATTTATTATCAATTAAAAATAAAGTTGTTATTTTTTTGCCTCTATTAAACATAAGTTAAACTGTATTGCAGTATAATAGTGTTGCAGTACAGCTGTCTATTCACAACACCCAATTATGTTATCTTGTCTGACAAATATTTATTATGATAGCTCACTGCACACACATCCCTGTATTACTGTGTCCTTGACAGACACATTCACCCCATATAATATATTAGGCCATAAAGCACAGTTATACCACATAACATTATCTTTTTCTACCATTCCATTGGGACTATGGTTTGAAAAGTCTTCCCCTAATTTCTTCATATTTTGCTTCCAAAGAGCCAGGCTTTGTTGTATTTTTAATGTAGTCTTTAGGAGGAATAGTTCCTAAGGGACTTTTTGTCTCTCATTTTTTGCAAGTTTTTGTCTCTCATTTTCAGTCCAGTCCCTGTAACTGACCAGACCAGTTTCAGAGGAATGTTTTCTTGTGACTTATGAATCATTCAAGCATAAAAACATCTAACGTGAGGCATGAACCAGTGAGAAACAGGTGCAGATGATGACAGATGATGAGCGGTTGGAACAGATGAGAGGGGAAATGAGATTGCTGCTGAGGTTGTTACACAAACAACCAATTTTTAAATGGGATTTTCTGCAAAACACTTTGCAGTCTGTTGCAGTAAAACAATTGTTCCCATTTCATTAATTTAATCAATTTTATGTAATTTAATGTGAAGAATTGACGGTAGACTATATATATCAATTTAATTTAACATTCGTATGTGTTCAAGTTTAGAAAGATTATCTAATTGATGTGATATTTTTACTGTGTGTGTGTGTGTGTGTGTGTGTGTGTGTGTGTGTGTGTGTGTGTGTGTGTGTGTGTGTGTGTATGAGTCTGTGAATACCTTTTAACTGCCAGTGCCAGACGCTCCATCTCTTTATTTTGGAGTTTGATTTCTCCAATGAAGTTTAGAATGACTTTCTCATACTGTGGAATCATCCTAGTCTCAGTCAGACTGATGTTCTGGTACAGAGTCGAAACCTGATCGATTCTGTGGCACACATTAATAGGAGAATATGGTTAACATGCATAAATATTAGATGACATGGTTCCACTCTTACAGCTCTGTAGTCTATGTGGAAAATATTTATTAAGTGAAAATAACGGTTCTGGTAAAGAGCTATAGTTATTTGGTCATAAGAAAGAGTTATTAAAACCTATTTTAAACTATATATATTTTTTGTTTTTAGATTTAATCAACCCTAATCACAAATGAAGCAAATGTGTTTTAGGATGTACTGTACTCCATGTCACCAGATTACAAAAATATTGAAAAAATACAAAGAAACAAATAACCACCATGTACTGTGCATGAACTCTTTGGTGCTTTCCTGCAATAAAACTGTGAGTTTACCAGGTACAGACTAAACTGTACAAGCAGGGTTCTGGATATATTCTCTCATGGAGCCACTGGAATACTAGTATACTGTATGTGCGACCTGCATTTACTCTTATACACTGAACATTTTGAATCAAATCATAAGCATGGTGGACAAACGAGCTGTCATGTGGTGAATGAAAAGAAAAAAATTGCTTCCAGAAATAACTACTGACTTCAGTGAGAATTATTAATTATAATATATAATTTTATACATGTAAGATTAAGAGTTATGCCACCACAGGCATGGTGCAAGAGTAAGAAATATATTTTAAGAGCATTTTCCTGATTTCCTGATTTTTCTCATCACGAGTCAGCTGGGAAATCACCCACAAGTGTTGACTTAGAAGGAATACATTATCAAAATGTTGTTTATTAACAGGTCACAACATCATACTTTCATTAACTGGTTCACTACCATATTTAAATGCCTAAAATGTTTTGCTTTAGCCAAAGTCAAAACCTATAATGGCTGTTAGTCTACTATGAGTTATGTTGATTGGCTTTGCACAGATTTAACTCATCTCCAGGCTTCTGGCATTTTAGAGTCACTGGCGTCCCAACCTGTCCACATCATAAACCATACAGAAATAACATTTGATATCAAATTAAGCATACATTCAGTACTTGAAACAGATAAGCAATAAAACTGTTTGGGATCCACTGTTAAAGTACAATAATCAACAGTAGGGTGCTCTTATGTGGCCTGACACAGAAGCAAGGATACTTTTTAAACCCTCAAGTTTCCTAAAACTGCAAATCCCAAAGGTGCCATCTTAATCAGCCATTTTTAAAAATGTCATAATAATGAAAGTTACTCTTTAACCGTTTCTCCATTGTGCCTCTCAACGACAAGCAAAAACAAAAGATGATGTTTGGTCAAAATCACCAAGAAGTCTATTTGCATGATGTAAAAGTACATTCAAATGTGTAAGCTTTAGCATAACCTAAAAAAAAAAGTTTGAATCAATCCCAACAATTTTCCTGAAGTAAAAAAGCCAACATGTTTATCAAAGAGAGTATAAGGTATTTTCTGGCTAACTTAACTGAGTCATTCAGCAAACAGGTCAAAAAGAGTTTACATTCAGGTGTGTTTAATTACAAGGAGTTTCTTATGACTTTATTGCATAATTTATCGCACCCTTACTGTTGGTTTTACTTTATTGATACCTAATGCAATATTCATAAAATCGACAGATAAAATTGTCATGGTACTACGGCTGCTGTCGTTACCATTTATACAAGAGGTGTTCAAATCAAACCGGGACTTTTGATGAAACTGCTCATGAATGAAGATGTAGCACCTGGATGACATTTACAGAAGACTTCAAGCACAGTACAGTTTTAAGACTCTTAGCTGGAGTAAAATATTTGAATACAAATCATTACGGAATAGATACTTCTGTCTGTGGGAAATGTATCATTCAACAATCATTCACAAACTCCACCTGCACATTACATGAGCTCGGCTGTGAGTTGTACAGTCCCGACCTCCCTCCAAGCCATTTACACATGTTTGGCTCATTAAAAGAGTTCCTTGGAGGCCAGCGTTTCAGACGTAAAGCAGGCAGTCCAATCATGGCCCTGTTGTACTAAGAAAACGTTCTACTTTCTTCCCCTACAAGGGATTGTTTTGAAGTACAAATATATTTTGTAACAAATTGTACCACATTATCAAAAATGTATTCCTTATATATGTGAAAACCTACTTGGCAGTTGAGCTGATTCTAAAAGTGTTGACTTTATTATTATAATGTTACAATAAATAACACCTACAATGTTTAATTAACTTTTATAATGTAGAATAAGACCCAACATGTCATTTAATACATTTAAACCGTTTGATGAACTTTTATAATGTTGAATAACCCCTAAAATGTCATTAAATAACATCTAAAGTGTTTAATGTTGTTCTCTTTTGGCTGCTCCTGTCGAGGGGTCGCCACAGCGGACCATCTGATCAACTTGGCACAGGTTTTGACGCCGGATCCCCTTCCTGACACAACCCTCCTGTTTTATCCGGGCTTGGGACCGGCACTGCATCAAGTGGCTTGGAATTGAACCTTGGTCTTCGACATAAGCAAACCTACCACTGAGCGACCATTGCCCTCACATCTAAACTAGTTAATGAACTATTATAATGTTGAATAACACTTAAAATATTTAATAAACTCTCATAATGTTAAATAATGGCACAAATGTTTAATTAACCCATATAATGTTAAAAAAAAATACTTGTCATTGAATAACATCTAAAATG
This sequence comes from Clarias buthupogon, assembly GCA_030014345.1. Taxonomy (NCBI): domain Eukaryota; kingdom Metazoa; phylum Chordata; class Actinopteri; order Siluriformes; family Clariidae; genus Clarias; species Clarias buthupogon. Next base: position 25,257,988 of record JAQMYK010000039.1, on the reverse strand, counting down.
TCTAATGAACTCTCATTTGTTTTTTGTCTTTCAGCTGTTCCCCCATGAAGTCTTCCCTGAATGTAATTCTTAAGTAACATTAATTGTTGCAGAGCTGCAAAAACCTACTTGGCAATAAAGCTGATTCTGAAAATGTTGAATGAATTTCTTATAATGCTGAATAACACCTGAAACATTTAATGAATTTTATTATGTTGTGTAACAGCTAAAATGTCACTGAGTAACATTTAAAATGTTTAATGAACTCTTATAATGTTGAATAACACCTGAAATGTTTAATGAGCTCTTATAATGTTGAATAATACCTGAAATGTTTAATGAACTCTTATAATGTTGAATAACACCTGAAATGTTTAATGAGCTCTTATAATGTTGAATAACACCTGAAATCTCTAATGAACTCTTATAATGTTGAATAACACCAAAAATGTCCAATGAACTCTTATAATGTTGAATAATACCGGAAATGTTTAATGAACTCTTATAATGTTGAATAACACCTGAAATGTTTAATGAGCTCTTATAATGTTGAATAACACCTGAAATGTCTAATGAACTCTTATAATGTTGAATAACACCTGAAATATCCGATGGACTCTTATAATGTTGAATAACACCTGAAATGTCTAATGAACTCTTATAATGTTGAATAACACCTGAAATGTCTAATGAACTCTTATACTGTTGAATAACACCTGAAATGTCTAATGAACTCTTATAATGTTGAATAACACCTGAAATGTCCGATGAACTCTTACAATGTTGAATAACACCTGAAATGTCTAATGAACTCTTATAATGTTGAATAACACCTGAAATGTCTAATGAACTCTTATACTGTTGAATAACACCTGAAATGTCTAATGAACTCTTATAATGTTGAATAACACCTGAAATGTCCGATGAACTCTTACAATGTTGAATAACACCTGAAATGTTTAATGAACTCTTATACTGTTGAATAACACCTGAAATGTCTAATGAACTCTTATAATGTTGAATAACTGTCTACAGTGTTAAGCCTGAATGTAATTCTGAATCACTAATTGTATACAGGTGTGTGTGTGTCAGGTGTATCTCAGGTGCTGGTCCTCACCGCGGGATTAACTTGCTCTGTTCCCCGAGTCGGGAGTTAAAATCCTCCCAGGCCAGGGTGAAAGCCTCGGCGCCGTTCACCAGCTCTCTCCCTTCTCCCTGACTCGACGGACCCGAGGCCGTCTGAAATCCGCGGATGAACTCGTCCATGTTTATCGTTCCGTCCTCGTCCGTGTCCAGTTTGGCGAATATGCCGTCGATATCCGCCGGGCGCACGCGCAGCTCCGAGCACATCTGCTCAAACTCCCATTTCTCAATAACGCCCGAGTTGTTGACATCCCACGCGCGGAAGAGCGCGCGGAGACTTTGTTCGTCGCTCCCGCCGCGCTCCATCAACCACTCACACTTGTCCTGTCTCGGTCGAAACTCCCATGTACAGGTCAAAACTCCGTTTAAGACATGGTTACGTCTCGTAAACAAAACCAAAATGTCACAATCGGCTGTCCCAATCGATTTTACGAGTAAATGTTATGAAAGTTTACAAGTTTCTAAAACAAGTTTCCTTCAGATTCCAGTGAACTCCCTGCGCGCGCTCGCGACTTCACGTACGTTTGCTAAACACGGCGCGAGCACACACTCTTAACAGGCGCTAGGTAAACATGATACTGTAGATGTTAACCAGTAGTTAGTCAAGTGTAAATCTACTCAGGGGCAGGCTAACACACCACTGAGTGAACAGTGCTGAATTAACATTAATAGTGTTGTAATATGCCTAGCTATTGAATGTACAACGGGGGTTTATTTAAACCAGTATTGCTTTGTAGACTAGTGATACTAGTGTTTAAGCTTGTGATACTAGTGTTTAAAGTAAATACTGTATGAAGTTAATCACCATACATGCTACTGTAGCCTCATTAACCACTGCACTACTGTAAATGTCATTTATCACTGTCAGTGTTATATCTGAGGTAGTACCCCTTAAAGCTATTTTTTGTTGTTGTTGCTGTTTTATTATAATTTTTTAATAAACATGCATTGGGCTCAGGATTGTGCAGTATAGAGTGACATATCCTTTTTCAGCACAAAATAGGCAATATAATGAACTGAATTTTAGTAAATTTTAACCAAATACCCAAACATGACTGAGCAAAAAATTACAAAATGGGTCACATAGGCAAAGAAATAGCGTAGATACACATGATCACCTGTTTTACCTGGTTATTTTCGGTTGTTTCTATAACCAAAATATATATATATATATATATATATGCTCATTTTGAGAGGTCCACATTTTTGTGACGTCATTCCCATATTACGGTAGTGGTAAAACTTGCCTTTTCCCTGTTAACACACACCGGCAAGGTATTTCTATTTTATTTTATCATCAGTGACCTTTGCTGTGTTGCCTGAACATATCAAGTGTTAATTCAAAACAGTATGGTATTTCATCCGTCCATCTAGGAATCCGTTCATCCGTAGTCCAACTAGTGACCGTGGAGGCCAGTGGTGACCACTGTATTTATTCCCATTTTTACGACCGTGGTAGGACCTTCGCTCAACATTCACACTCGTGTTCTCACATTACGGACAATAGGGGAACACCAATTCGCCTAATCTGCAAAACACACATGGCCGTGTGATCGCTCAGCTAATGAAAGTTCTAGAACAACCCAGACGTGTTTAACAGTTAAGGAGTAGTGACGCTTCAGTACTTGGTAAATTAAGGGATATAAAAAAGGCCAGAGTCGCCAATGCTTATCTACGAGTGTTATATCTGTTAACTTACCTGTATGAAAACCGAATTGAGTACCCGGGTAATTTGAGAATGACAAAGTAAAAGCAGCACAAAAAATATCAAACCCTTTTGCCTAGGCCTATGTGGCTATGCAGCAAATTTAGGAGTGATGTTTGGAGTAAACCAGAGTACTCGGAGGAAACTCTGAAGTGCTGTGCTAGGCGAGAACATGCAAATTTCATGCACACAGGCCCGGAGATGGGAATCAAACCTGGACCCAGCAAGGCCACAGTGCTAACCGCTACGCCACCGTGTAGACAGCAATTATATTAATCTAATAATGCTATACATAAATACTTCATGGACATATTACATGATTCTGACTTTATAATTTTAGTGTGTGTGTGTGTGTGTGTCAGTAGTAGGTGTTTTGCCTGCCATGCGGAAGGAAGGCCCAGGTTCAATTCCCAGCCAACATCCAAACCCCAGCTACTGCCAGTCCCGAGGCCGGATAAAATGAGGAAGGCCAGCCAGCGTAAAACTTGTGCCAAGCTTGTATTGTATGTGCGGATCGGATGGTCCACTGTGATGAATCCGTGCCGGGAGCAGCCTAAAGAGCAACAGCAGTTTGGTCAGGTCTGTTCTCTGTACATTGAATTTCAAAAGGACTGCACGGTGGTGTAGTGGTTAGCACTGTCGCCCTTGCACCTCCAGGGTCCGGGTTCGATTCCCAGCCAGGCTCGATTCCCATCTCTGTGTGCATGGAGTTTGCATGTTCTCCCCGTGCTTGGTGGGTTTCCTCCGGGTACTCCGGTTTTCTCCCACAAACACATGCAGATTAGGCTAATTGCCGTTCCCAAATTGCCTGTAGTGTGTGTGATTGTGTGTATGTCTGTGTGCCCTGTGATGGATTGGCACTCTGTCCAGGGTGTACCCAGCCTCGTGCCCTAAGTCTCCTGGGATAGGCTCCAGGTCCCAGCGACCCTGAATACAGGATAAAGCGGTATAGACGATGAGTGAGTAAGTGAGTGGATGTACACCTTTGCAGCCAGGAGAGACATGCACGCCTCAGATTCATATGCTGAGAATTGTTGTTGCCATAGACCCTTCTCCGTGTCTGACACATTAGGGAAATTATCTTTATCATCTGCTTGAATGTTTGCTAGTTTTTAAAAATGGTTATAATATTGTACTATAAAAGAATCAGTAAGACACTGAAAAGCATCTGGTGTTATTTTATTTATCCTATAATAGTATTCTCCTGCTTGATCACTGTTTTAACTTTGACTAGTTTTGAAAGAAAAAAGTTTTCTTAATTAATTTTTGTGTTATAATCATTGCGGTATTGTTAGGCAAATTCGTTTTTATAGAAAAACTATCACTTGAACCAACTTTCCTTTTTGAGTAGGAGAAATAATTGAGCCCACAAGCAATACTACTGAAGCTGACATATATTTGAAGCAATGTGAAATATATTGTTTGGCCAGAACATTTTTCTAGAAATTAAGTAAATAAATAAAAAAAAGCTGTGCAAATGTTTTCACGTTGAGACTGCTTTTTTTATTTAGATTTTTTTTTTTTTACAGTGTGCTTTCCTCATTTTGTGTGAAAACATGCATGTAGGTGGATTGCCAACTGAAAACATGCATGTAGGTGGATTGCCAACTGTTAATTGTGATTAAGTGAGTAAAATGTGTGTGCCCTCTCTCTATATAGTGCTATAGGCAATGAGTCAATGAGTGAGAAATTCATTTAAACTAAAATTTATACTGTATATATCAGTCGTTCTTGAGAACTGGGAAAAACATGTTTTTAATAATAATAATTAAAAAAAAGATATAATTAAAAAATATATATATTGTTGAACAGTGAGGTATGGGTGAACAAGTATTTAAATTATGTTTATTTTCTAAAAAAGATAGTGATTTTGTCTAATTATCACAAAATTCATTGTGACACCTTTAAATAGCATTTAATTAGGATAAAAATGGGTTTCTTCCAAGTTATTATGAAAACTCCATCCTTGCTTTTTACCTAAAAACAAGAAAATAGGCATTCTATGAATAAAATTTTCCTTAATGTTAATTAATTTCTAATATTTCATTAGAAATACACTTTCGTGGAAACAATTTACAAAAACAAAAACAAAAAATCCTACCTGATGGTGTTGACACACACCTGATGGTGTTGACTTCTATATATAAAACAGAAATTCTGTTTGTTTGTTTGTTTGTTTGGGCAGCAGGTGGTGGGCAGTGCATGGCACGGAGCAGTGGTGCTTGCACAGGTAGTGAGTACTATGCAATATCGTCTTTTATGTCATGATGTGGGCGTGTCACAGGCGATTATCAACTTTTATGACATATAATGGGGTGTCAAACAAGTACCTCATCAACTTTAATGCTAGGCAACGTCATTATCAACTTTTACGTCATTCTGTGATTGTGTCACAGGCATTGCTCTCCGAAAGTAACTTCGTCAAAGATGGGTATGTCAGGCCAAGCTCAGGGCTACTGAAACCCTGGATCAGACTGCAGAGCCTCTAAAGCAACAGCGCATATGAAAGGCAGAAGTAAGGACTGCTGAAACATTAAGTTTTAAATGTATAACTTAATAATTTAAAAAGATATAAAAGGTATAAAAGAAGAAATCTTTGAAAAATATCAAAGGTTTTACAGATACAAAACTATTACATTTTATTATAAACATTTATTCAGCAATTAACACTTGGGAATCAATTTTCACATCTTCAAAACATTTTTAATGGAAGCAAGTTTTCGAATCCAGCTTTCATATTTTTAAAACCAGTGAACTGTGATTCAGGTGGCACGGTGCCTTAGTGGTTAGCACTGTCAGCTTGCACCTTGTTTCATTCCCTGTGTTCATGGAGTTTGCATGTTCTCCTCATGCTTGGTGGGTTTCCTCTGGGGACTGGTTCCCCCCCAAAGTCCAAAGACATGCAGGTTGGGCTAATAACATTTTGATGAAGAAAATGTACAACATACTTTAATTAGTGAAATAAAACCTATTTTTGTCAACACTCACACAATAAGTTTTCCCTAACAGTTTTGACATGTGACGGTGTTGACAAAAGTCCACATTATGCTAACTTCTGAAATGAGTGTGGGAGCCAATTTGTGTTTTGCATAATTTGCTAAATGCATAATGTGATTGAAATTAATACATTTTTACAAAAAATTACTCTGTATTTTATATAATTTAAAAGATATGATGTTGACATGTTATGGATATGACCACAGCAGTATCAATGTCAAATATTAAAAAATAATAATAATGAATTTTTTTTTTTATCAAACTTACAGAACTTGAGCAACTGAACAGGTTATAGAACAAACAGTCATGAAGGGTTCTTGGGAGTTTCGGTTGACCACAAGATTGCCTGCCTTTATTTATTTAGAAATGTCTGAGGTGTGAACAGAAACTCAGGACACAAATTCAGCAAATTTTAAATTTGTGTTTAAAAAAAATGAATTAATCAATTCATATGAGTTGGGTTGATTCAGCTTATAATATTTTGGTCATCATCAAAATATGAATTATACCGACTGTTTTGTCCTCAGTTCTTAGATAGATAGATAGATAGATAGATAGATAGATAGAATTTTCGTTTGTTTCAAGGTTCAAATCAAATTTGTGATTGACGTTCAACAACTGTTTTGATTGGCTAAGACGCCTGATGATTGACTGTTTCCTCCCATTGCTTCTCCGCGTTTCCTAGACCCTCCTTAGGGCGTCGCTGTTTTGTCATAGTATGGAAGCAAATCTTTAAAAGTACTAAACATTTCACACTGTTATATTATTTAGAAATGGCGGACATTAAAATAAAGCACAATGGCCACACCGTGGAGCTAACACAAAGCACCCGACGTTAGATGAAGATAAAATTACTGTGTTTGGGAGTTTCCCCCCCCATTTCACACACTCTGATATTACATTTTAATAATTATTTTAAATTCCCGTTCTGGGCTCGTGAACATGAGCTATGAAAATTGGCGGGACGCGCGAGCTTCTTCTTCTTCTTTTTTTTTATTGAACGTTACCTTTAAATGCAGTCAAGCTGTAAATAAAACACGTCTCTCACGTTTAGGAATAATACACACAACATTCTAAGGTAAGGCCCTAGTTCACCTTCTACAGTGCGAATGACACTGATATTTAGTTGGATATTTAGGTATCCGCTGCCAATAATTAGCCAGATAACGTTAACTAACCAAATATTCTACTGTTAGCATACTAGCTTAACTGCCTAAAGTGTCACGTGCCTTTAGATGTTTTGACATTTAGATAAACAAACGAGTTATTTATTATTATTATTATGTTACTTTTAAAAACAGTACACCACAGCCAGATTATCCCTAAATAAGTGAACTTTTGACTTGAACTAACAAACCAATCGACCAACACGTGAGTCTTTAAAAATGTATTTAACAGAGAGCTAACTAATGACATCCATCCTGTTGTCTCCTTGTTAACAGGTGTCTTATTTGTTCTGTATGTGGATTGAAGATTAGATTAATATTAGAGGACAAGTTCCTGAAGAACTAAATGAGATGAACAACTGAAGATGGTGTTCTTTACACAACTTTTTACTACCAAACATGGATCCCTGGCCAGGATCTGGCTTGCAGCCCACTGGGAGAAGAAAATCACCAAAGCCCATGTGTTTGAATGTAACCTAGAGGCGACAATAGAGGATATTATTTCTCCTCAGGTGATCTATAAGTTCCTTAACTTCTATTCACAACTGCATTGAAATGCACTGACAGGACAACGTGTGAGTTCGTGTTTGTGTCTATGTTTATAATCTCAGGGAAAGATTGGGCTGCGGTCGTCAGGTCACCTGCTCTTGGGCATTGTGCGGATCTACTCTAGGAAAGCCAAGTACCTTCTTGCAGACTGCAGTGATGCGGTGGTTAAAATCAAAGTGGCTTTCCGACCAGGTGATCTCAGATACAACGTTTCGCTTCTGATTATGCCATACAAAGTCCAAGGGTATTGTTTAACCAAGCAGACAAACCCATCTGAATCAATATCATATAGGCATCACACAAAGAGGTCTACCAGGTGACACTTTCTGAACGAATATGATGATACGAAGCGATGGCATGGTGGCGTAGTTTTTAGCACTGTGGCCTTGCACTTCCAGGGACAAGGGTTTGATTCCCATCTCAGGTCTGTATGCATGGATTTTTGCATGTTCTCCCTGTTCTTCCCACAGTCCAAAGACATGCACATTAGGCTAATTGGTGTTCACAAATTGTCCGTGGTGTGCATGTGTGCCCTGTGATGGATTGGCACCATATCCAGGTGTATCCTGTCTCGTGCCCGAAGTTTTCTGGGATAGGCTCCAGGACACCTGCCACCCTGTAAATATGATAAGCAGTCTAGAAGATGAAAGAATCATGTGTTTGCCTTACTGGTTGAAAGGTCTAAATAGCGTACAGGAAGATGATAAAAATGGGGAAAAGGCATTTTTTAAAATAAGTATGATCTGGAAAAAATAGAATGAAAGTGCGAGAAAGATATAGGACTTGTGTTGGTTAAGAGGATGTTAAAGAATTATTACGTTTGATGATACTGGTTAATGTGGTTAGTGGGAATAAATGACTTTTCCTAGAATATTTCTCACCAGTAAACTGTTTAAATGGGTGAAATTTGTGGGAAATCAATAATATTGGAAAGTACTGTATAATCCAATTAAAATTTAACATGATACAGATTTTAGAAACCTTGAAGAATAAATAATGGAGATGTGTAAAGCTGAGGACTGGAAAGTGCATAATATAACATCTTGTTCATTTCATTCATCACTTCCTGCTATTAGGTTGAATCAGAGTTGCATCTAATGATCTGAGGTTAGTTTGGAAGTGCCCTTAATCCCTGTAAACACAGCAGAGTCAAATATACTAAATATGGTGTGTGGAAATATCAAAATCTTTATTAATTCATATTCTTCAGGGTTGATTGGGCATTTCATGACATTTGGTGTAGTTATGTTTATTTCCTAGTATTATTTCAAGTATTGTTACAAAAATGCTGGGAATCAGGAGCCACAACCATTAAATCATTGTCACATGTTTGCTTTGTCATAACAGGACAGTTGGATCTGCCTGAAGAACGAATAGAGGCCATGGTTAAAGCCATCACACTGCCTGAAGAGTTCCCTGACTTTGAGTCACAGCTGCCTGATCTCAAGTACAGTGTTTTCCATCCAGTGCTTAGATATTTCTTGTCTTTAGTTTTCATCCAGTGTTTTGCTCACTGTTACAATAAAGTGATTGTTTTTTTTACGTGGTTGTATTTCACTTTTAGTACAATCGATGTCGCAGATCACTTTTCACTCAACCAGAGCCGCACAGAGGAAATCACCATGAAGGAAAACTTTGGAAATAGCTTTTTCTCGATGGACGACTTTGGTAAGAGTCTAACTAAAGTCCAATCTAATAAAAAATCCCAGTAGTAACCGCAGACATTGGTATGTACCGAGGTTTCATGGTTTAATTCCTGGTTTGATTTTTATTTATTATTATTTTTATTTTAACAGGAGATGAAACCCAGTCCCATCAGGGACTATTTGATACAAGCTTCCAAAGTCTCTGTGCAAATGGTGATGGGTTTGGTGATGAGGGCCTGGCTTTTGATCTTGTTGGTAGTAAACAATTTCACAAATCATAATTGTTTATAGCAGTGTATATATCTTTAATCTATCTATAACTACATGGATGTACATATATTCGTAGCTTTAATGCAAGTGTATGTGCAAGTACTAGTGTGTATCTACATGTTTACTCACAGATTGAATTATTTGAATATATTATTCAATTCAAGATTCAAAGAACTTTATTTATCCCAGAGGGAAATTGCTTTATCATATGTTAAAATTCTTTATTTAAACGAATAACAGACACAATTAAATGTAGTAAAGTGTGAAATTCTGTCTACAAATACACTTCTTGATCTGTTCTGCTCTTGTAAGGCAGTTCTTAAGACAAGGTTTCTTGTGTGCAGATTTCATAGCAAATGCTAATGAGAGTGCACTGCTGACTGATTCCTTTGTTGAATCACCAATTGAGGTCCCTGCAACACCCCCACCAACTGCCATTAATCCTACAGGTAGTTACTGCTTTCTTTGTATGTTTGTTCTTGTTTGCTTTTCTTTCATTTTGCCATGTCATGATACAAGATCCCTGATTTATGATGTAAATGCATGTACTTTTTTTGTTTATTAATTGTCCAATTGTTTATTATTATTATTAACCTTAAAAACCTCTTGGGTCTGTGGGTCTCTGTAAACAGTGTTGTTGTGCGCCCCTAAGTGATAACTATGTGTATTACACCAATGAAGAATGGTTTCATTATTAATGGTCTGTACTCCAGCCTAGGCTGATTTCTGCTTCAGGACATGGGCGAAACAAATCACAAAGTGTTCTTAATCCAATTTCAGTTCATAATCCTGAAAATATGAAGTCAACAAATAACAAATGGATGGGTTAAATGGCCCAAGTTTAAAAAACAAATGCAATTTGACTCGCAGTGTGATTGTAATTTTGTGTTTCTTCAGCTTCAGAGCCTTCCATAGCTACTTCAGAGGCCTTACCAGTGACTCCCATACTAAATGAGACCACACTGCTGGAGAATGCAGAGGAAGGCTTTGCTCTTGAACCAGTGGAAGTTACATGTATGTTTCTGGTCCAATGATGTTCAATGACAAATATCACAAATAGTATTATACAGTATCATTTATGAAGCAAGATGCTTTGAGTTTTTCTCCCTTGATCAGTAGCATCATCTGTGTGCACCAAGCCATCAGATCTAATAATATTAATAATATGAATTAAAACTAAAGTTGATTAGCCTGTGCTGTGAGTCCTGACAGCCGTACCTCCAAAACAGGCCAGAATGTTTTTAATTTTTTTTAAATATCACATCTTTGTGGATGTACTGATGCATGCTGGGTGCATACTGACATTGCGTTAAAGCTAAGAACAGGAAAAAATTTTTTTTGCAGTGGCAAGGCCCAACCCATGGCATTCAGAGTTAGAAATGGACTGGAGGAAACACTCTGGTTATTTTTCAGTCTCTAGCTAGAACACCTTGATTCTTTAAGACTCAAGGTTTTGGTAACATCTTGACTACAATTCTCAGCTTCTTCAGAAAAGAAGAAAGGAAGAAGAAAAAGAAAGCTGGTAGTAGATCACTTAAAGGAGCTTTCTAACGAAGCCATCAGAGCCCAACTAGCTGACTACTCTGAAATTCTGGCCCCCCTTGACATAGCTCCACCCACACGGCAACTCATGGACTGGAAGGAAAATGGAGGCGTGGATTATCTATTTTCACATTTCTGCACACCTGTCATGGGCGACAACTTGCAGAAGGTAACACGTACTGTATGTACACATACACACACACACAGGCTTTATGGGGATTTCTGGAGATTTCATCAGAACATATTTACATTTCCCCTTGAGCACCTTTGTACTTTGGTTGTGTTATGTTGGCGACAGGTGGTCATTGTAATGCAGTCCGAGCCTTAATCAGTGTCTGCCCACATGTCTGGCCTCCCACTCTTTTTTTTTTCTTTCTTTTTTTTCCTTCGTGTTCTTCGTAATTACTACATGCAAGAGCACACTCAGTAGCTCAGCGTCTGGACTTACAGTTCAGCAGAAGGCAATATGTTTTCTTCTGAGGTTAAGCATTTTTGAATAATGAACTCAAGCGTGCTGAATTTATAATTTATTATTATTACAGATGAATATTGTAAGCATATGCCATCACTGTGTAAAATGACGTTTAAGAAAGATATGCAAATTTTGTAGAAGTCTGTATTTAATGTCAAACCCCTGAGGTATTCATCATATCACACTGACAGAGCAAGATGTACAGCCATTCCTGTCTATATGTTTGGTCTGAGAAATCCATCATCTGACTCAACAGCTATTATTATTCTGCCAAAGTGGTGGATTCTGGGTAATTACTCTGTCAGCTCTGTGGTAAAGCAATTCACCATGGCTAAATGTCCTTTCCTCTCTCATCCAGCTCTTCCCTAGAGATGTGTTACCTGGAAAAATGGGGCCAAACAGCAAAGCTGGAGATGAAAATGACCCGAAGGAGACGAGGGAGCAGACTAGAGAGGGTAATGTGTAGGCCTATACGCCCACAAACACACACACAAGGTCATTATAGCAGCCACATAGCCACTCAGGTGTAGTTATGGACTGCTAATAAAGGTGTTTTTTTCTTGCTGTGTGTATGTGTAGCCGAGAGTGAGAGCACTGCTGTGCCTATGATGAGTGAAATGAGCTTACTGCAAGAGACTGTGGAAGGCAACAGCGCAGCAGAGGCTTCCAGCTTTATCGAACCATCCTTCGTACATATGGAGCCCTCAGAATTCAATGTTAGAAATGTACACACACTCACGAAGCAGGCTCTCCAATACACAAGACATTTTAACATGGTGTTGAGATGCACTTGAATAGTAAATGAGTCTATGATTTTATAGTGCCAAAAGAAACATTACAAATTACAGACTATGAAAAAATTATGTCTCTTTCTTTAGCACTAGGGGGCAGTACAATCATTTTCTCATTAATGTTTATGATTTGTTTATTGATGGATAAGAGAGAGAGAGAGTACTTTATTAATCCCAAAGGGAAATTGTGAGGTTACAGCAGTCCGTTCACAGATTATACAACAACATACAGTACAAGCAACAAGGTGTAGAGGAATATTAATATGAGAAAAGGGTAAAGTTATATATTAAAAAAATAAAACAACTGCACACTAAGGTGCATTAACAAGGTAAAAATGCTCTAAAATAATAAGAATATACTGTTTCTGTGTAAATGTACAATGTAATGTATGATTGTATGTACATCTACTTGTATGTTTATATTTCATGTAAAGTATGCTTATATTGTATGGTATTGAATACCCGTTGTTTATCCTGTTTCAAAAAAAAAAAAAGACCCCATCACAGGATCCCTTATGTGTGTAAAAATATGACATATTCAACTCACGTGATGCAGGATTTTTTTTTTTATAGTTCACATTACATTATTAATCAGATGTATAAAAATAAAGGATTGCCAAAAATAAAGGGCACATTACACACATGAAGTCAAATAGAGAATTTGGGATTTTTGATTAAAAATATCAAAAGCCTTAATTAGAATCTCTTTGAAACTTGTTATCTGTAATATATGCTGTCATATGCAGTTCACCCACTGCTTTTATTCCTCCTCCTCATCCTCATCTGTGTTTCTTCCTCTTACCTCTTCTTCTACAGAACAGCAGACTGGAGGTGTTTCATCCAGAGCTGCTCTCTGATGAGTCAATGCTGGTCCATCCATCTGGAATGAACAGTGAAACTCCACCACTGCTCACACAGACACAGGTAGTCCAGAACATTTTCTCACACAAACACCAACGTGCTCTATTTGACATTGATGTGAACCAGGACTTGAGTTTATTAATTGTGTCCTTGAGAGGACATTCTGTGTTTCTTTTCCTCCCCATCCGCCCCCCTCCGCCAACACACACACACACACACACACACACACACACACACACACACTGTATGAACACTCTTATTCCAAATATCATGCTATGTTTCAGTAGTCGATTTTTCTTTCTTTCTTTCTTTCTTAGTTTAGCATTTTTCATTTCAGCACTCTTCCCTGGACAGCCAGAATGTAGAGGAGATGAAAATGACTTGTCGCGCGCAGAATTTCCTCCAGGCTATCAGAGTAAGATATTCCAATCAGTCCACTGGGATCATTCCCTGTGGTCTGTTTCTGATATAGGACGTTTCTGATACTTGATGTACTGAATTGCTGAGGGAAAGAGTTTTATGGGATGGATTAAGAGAAAAAGGGAGATGAAAATAAATTAAATAAATCTTATAGACAGACTCACACAGAGACTTTTAGTGCCAGTTAAAAAGGACAGGACTGAGGATTCTTAAAGTTGTTCTTGTTATAGATGTATGTGAACGTTAGTTAATTTTGCTTTATTGGAATTTAATTGCACACTCATAAGCGCGTTTTTAAAAAATTATTCAACGTCATCTGTTAAATTTTGGAATAAACTAATATTTTTATGTTACCATTTTTTGGGGGCGAAATAAAGACGTTTACTAGATTTCAATTGCACGCTCACGCTTAGTCAATTCAGTTCATCTCAAAATTCCACAGATGGCGCTGTAATTGTAATTTGAGATCTTTAATTTTGAGATGAACTGATAATTTTTTTTAAGGTCAATTATTATTATTTTTTTTTTAAGATTTAAAGTTTGCCTTTTAAATTTCAAAGTAGAATATCTTCTCTTCCCGATTGTGGGCCGATTGTGATGGAACAAAGCCTATATGTTAGTTTAAGCTCGGCCAAATACACCTGTGAAACCCCATTAAAATTCGTTCAGTAGTTTTTACGTGATGTATGCACAAATTAACGGACAAACAGACAAAAATACCAAAAAACATCTTAATATGTTGTATTACTCATCTTACATCCCCCCAAATAATTTTGTCGCAAATATCTTCAATCTACAGACACGCCAACTTTACAGTTTTATTATATGTATAGATTAATACTATCTCTGTTTTTCTATTAAAGTGTTTCTGGGCTTGTCAGTCCCAGTAGAAACGGCCGCTAAGTCCACCTTTTTGAGCCAAATGAAGCAGAAACAAGATATTTTTTTTGCTATGAGACATGGAGGAGTAAATTGGATGATCACATAGGCATCCAATTAATACATAAATAGAAAAGAATCAGGAATGTCAAATTAAAATAAACACATACTGTATTGCAACAGATAAACAAAGGTCACTGGACAAGGCAGGGGTCTCTTTGCTTGTTTCAGTGCAGGTGTGGCATCTCATTTCTAAAAGCTAATTATATTGTATCTCACTGATCAAGTATCAGTGGAACTTAAGAAGCTGGTTAGCTTTGTAGGAAAAATCCACCCTATTGATCTTTATAGCTAACATGATCTTCAGTGGCATCAAAAATTTATTTTGTAATGAAATTCTAAGCTGATTTTATTAGCTTAAGTTTCTTTCATGGGCATATTGGGGCTGTTGTTCACTTTGGTTAATGGCTTCTTAAGGCCTGTGGGATTTTCTTCATCTATACCTGAAGCAATCGATGCAGCATGGATTTAGTTCTTTTGTCAGTACTGCTCTCTCATCTCCTCATCTGTAAATTCTACTCAAACTGATCAGGTTCCAGTCATTTCAGAGAGTCTGAAGTTAAACCGAGTCTCTGCTAAACCTCTGCTATTACCACTAGTTTATCATGGGTATACTGTGATTACCAACGAATTATCAAGCAAATATTTAAACTAAAATATATAATTCTCAGAGTGAGCTTGAGGTGGGCATATTTATTATTTTTCAGAATATAACGTTGATCAGTAGTCTTACTGAAAGGCCAACCCCCCCAACCCCCCACCCCCACCCCCCAATTCTCCCTGTGTGTATTTGTGTATATACTTCTGTGGTTAACACCTGCATTAATGTTAGATACATGTGTCATAACAGAAGCAGAACAGCAGCCCTGATTCCACATTCAGCCTTCATAAACTATGTGAGAATTGCAGTCGACCCAGTGCAGCAGCCATGTTCTACTGTCTGCTGGTGCTGAAGAAACAGCAGGCCATCAGTTTCCACCAGGTTGCCCCCTACAGTGACATCATCATTACACCTGGTCCTTTCTTTCAGAAGCTTTAGGATAGAATCTTTCTGTGTCCCTTGTGCCACTTCATCCACCTACTGAGAACTTAATCACTGGAATTTTAAGGAGCAAATTAACGAGGCAGTTAAACAGCATAAAGGAAATTACACCATCCATCCTTATCTCTGCCTTGTAGAACATAATTGACTAAAATCTCTAGTGACACAATGCAAAACAGACAGGTTTGTATTCCACAAGTTTCGAGCTGGTATGTTTAGTGGGTTAACGTCCAACTAAATAAGCCACTCGTTGTTGTGTGTTTTGAATCCAGGTAAATGTTGGGTTTGTTGTGGGTGTTTGCTTCTGCTTTATAGATTGGTGTTTTATTCTACATCCCTGTTTTGTTTATCTAGGTTATATAATGTTCATATTTTATGTACACAAACTTATCTGTTTCATGTGGCTAGTTGATATGTTTATGATGTGTACATTTGGTGGTGTTGTTTGACATTCCAGGATATTGTTAGTTCTTTTTAAGGTTATGATGTTAATACTAAGCAATTCATTTTGATACGAACAAAATAAGGAATATGTTTCTTAATGTCATATGTACAAAATTGTCACTCTTGTCTGTTGCGTGTATGAGGGAGTCTCGCAGTGAGAGCTCCTCCCTAAACAACATGCACATTAATCTTTATAATTAGCTTGTGATCCTCAATAATTATATTTATTTTATAATGAAAAAATCTTAAAAACATTAAAAATTACTCACTCATATGTCTGTTTTCACTTTGGTCAGCTAAGTTGATAAAATTATGTCCTACGTTCTGATGTACGTCCTAAAACGATGAGAGAGGCTTGTAATTTTCATTATAGGTATACCTCAACTACGAGAGACAAAATAAGAAAGAAAAATCTAGAAAATCACATTGTAGGAATTTTAAAGAATTTATTTGCAAATTATGGTGGAAAATAAGTATTTGGTCAATAACAAAATTTCTACTTCAAAACGTTTTCTGTATGTCTTCACAAGGTTTTTACACACTGTTGCTGGTATTTTGGCCCATTGGTCCTCCATGCAGATCTCCTCTAGAGCAGTGATGTTTTGAAGATGAAACGTGGCTGGGTCTTTAAGCCTGACAATGATCCCAAACTCACCGCCCAGGCAACGAAGGAGTTGCTTCGTAAGAAGCATTCCAAGGTCCTGGAGTGGCCTAGCCAGTCTCCAGATCTCAACCCCATAGAAAATCTTTGGAGGGAGTTGAAAGTCCGTGTTGCCCAGCGACTCTTAAAGAAGAAATTACAGGTCTGTGAGAGCCAGAAATTTTGCTTGTTTGTAGGTGACCAAATACTTATTTTACCAAGGAATTTAGCAATTACTCACTCACAGGGACCTGGAGCCTATTCCAGGAGGCTCAGGGCACATCCCAGACAGGGTGCCAATCCATCACAGGGCATACACACATACACTACAGGCAATTTGGAAATGCCAATTAGTCTAACCTGCATATCTTTGGACTTTGGGAGGAAACCCACCAAGCACAGGGAGAACATGCAAACTCCAGAAATGGAAATTGAACCTGGCCAGGAATCAAACCTGTACCCTGGAGATGCAAGGCGACAGTGCTAACCACTACACCACCATGCACCACTACACCACCATGCCGCCTGAGGTATACCTATAATGAAAATTACAGACCTCTCTCATCTTTTTAAGTGGGAGAACTTGCACAATTGGTGGCTAACTAAATGCTTTTTTGCCCCACTGTATACACATGACAGTGGTAGTGTCACTGCTGTATTAACTCCTAAAATTATATCATTCTGTCAATTTCCCAGAATGGAATCGCCAAGGTACAGGTGATTTCAGTACACTTGTTAGGTTTTTTGGATGAACATTGATTGTATACAGTTTTTAATATATTTATAATGCTGTCAATACAAAATAAGATAATGCAAGGAGGAAGAACATACATTTCAAATACATCCACTCATACAAATAAAAAAATTATAATAAATTAATAAATAAGCTATACTAGAGGAAATATTGTCAATATATTTTTTCCATCCTGCCTGAAAATGAGAAAGTTTTGGACTTGTTCATATGATACTTAGAAAGCACTGATTGGTTCATTACAAAAAGAGTCAAGGTCCTCTTTCTTAAAATGAATATATATTTTTAAAAAATCACACTTTCAAATCTGTATATATGGGAGACCTTGTCCATGATGTGTTTCTAGAACCTCTTTGTGTTGTCCCAAAACCAGTAATGGTGGAAAAAATGTTCAGCTTAAAAATAAGCAGTGTGTGTGTGTCAAAGTCCTGCTTCAATTTTTCAATTTCTTTGTAGGATAGCATCTGTATGAATACAATTTTCTTGCAGGTAGAGGAAAAGCATATCAGGTGTCCATTAACCTATACGATGGTACAGTACCTCCCCATATTGGTGTTCACTCATCCACTCACTCTTGGTCAGCAGGGGCCTGGAGCCTCTCCCAGGAGACTTAGGGCACAAGGCGGGGTACACCCTGGCCTGGGTATCAATCCGTTGCAGGGCACACACTACAGGCAATTTTGGGACTGCCACTTAAAGTAATCTGCATATCTTTGGACTGTGAGAGGAAACCGGAGCACCTGGAGGAAACCCACCAAGCACGGGGAGAACATGCACCAGTCTCACACAGACTCGAGGCGGGAATCAAACCCTCATACCTGGAGGTGCCACGCGACAGTTCTAAGCACTACATAACGGTGCTGCCTCAGTTAGGGTTTATTGTTCTTTCAAATTTCATCACATACTGATTTGTTCGGGGGGGCGGCACAGTGTCTTACTGGTTAGCACTGTCGCCTTGCACGTCCAGGGATGCGGGTTGAGGGTTTTTGCATTTCTCCCTGTGTTTGGTGTGTTTCCTCCAGTTTCTGCCCACAGTCCAGACATGCAGATTAGGTTCTGATTTGTGGGGTAAATTCTGTCACAATTTATAGGAAACATCTATCATTTTATTATTAACCAAAATGTATGAGGTAACATCCACACATTTTTCCAAATTAGAAAAAAAAAAAAAAAAAAACTCAGCAGGTGGAATAGAACTGAGATGTTTTGTAGTTGAAATATTGGTGCTCGTGTCCCTTTAAGACCCGCCGCACCGTGACGTCACTGCGCTTTTGCAGCGTCAGTGTGCGGCGCGCGCGCGCGCTCAGCAGCGTCATTCATCCTCCTCCATGTAAGCAGCGAGGGACAGGACGCTGCAGGACATCACTGCTGCAGGTCACCGACACTTTAAAACTAAATAATATAAAGACTCGGGGCTGCTGAGATGGAGGACGAGCCGCGAGCAGATGAGACGCCGGAGTCTGTGCAGTTTAGTGTAAGTTATGATTTCAGGTCTGGGTTATAGTGGTGGTTTGTGCTGCAGCATCAGCAGGGGGCGGGGCTAAGTGGGGCAAGATGCTGTGAGTGACAGGAGCATCATAAACATGAATACACATGAGGGTACAACAAAAGGTCGAGTGTCCTGTGCCACAGTGCTGCAACAACAGGGCAGAGGGGGATTATTACAGATGAGCATTCATGCATGCTGTCATGACTGAAATAAATAAATAAATACTGTACCTAAATAAACATAAACAAGATGCAACATGAAAGTAAAGTGATGCAAAAGCTGGCTTTAATTGATTACATGCCAGAATTAATTAATTAAACAATCCACAGCAAAGGGAAATATGTATTCAGATACATTTGTTTTTGTTATTTAATATACTCCCAGTGCATAAATCCACTTCAAATGTACACAAGTTATGCTATTTTGATTTTGTGCTTATAAATATAAACAACAGTGTGTGTATACCTAAGCATAAACAGAAAACATAAACAGGAGAAAAAGTAACTCTACTTTCAACACTATAATAAAATTAATATTTGTAATCTTAAATTTAAAAACTTTTAGCTATACAGTAATATGCAAAAGTCTTGAGACCCCCCCCTGCCCCATAGTTATTTCTGTTAAATAAAATAAAATAAAATAATTTAGTGGCGGCATGCGGAAGGCCCAGGTTCGATTCCCAGCCATAGCACAAACCCCAGCCACTGGATGCAGTGCCGTTCCCAAGCCCGGATAAAATGGGAGGGTTGCGTCAGGAGGGGATCCGGTGTACTTGTTGTGCTGTGGCGATCCCTCGACGGGAGCAGCCGAAAGACTAACAACATGTCCCAGCATGGTTGCGTAGTGGCCTCGCGATTCCCAGGCCGAGGGTTCGATTCCTGGCTGGGTCTGTGTGCATGGAGTTTGCACGTTCTCCCTGTGCTTGTTGGGTTTCCTCCAGGTTCCAAATTGCCCATAGTGTGAGTGTGTTTATCCTGCGATGGATATGCACCTTGTTAAAAATTCTCCCGGGATAGACTCCAGGCCACTACGAACCTGTGCACAGAATAAGCAGTATAGAAGATGAATGAAAAATGTAAAAATGATGTACATTAATTAAAGACATGGAAACAAACATTTAATTGTGACCACATGCAAAACTCGTCTGCTGTTTCTCGGCAAACCTTTCTGCTGCATTACACGTCATCACAGGAAACCTGAAAGCAGAGATGTCCCAGGGCGTACAAGAGGTGAACGTAATATTATCAACCAAGATACTGTAACCTCAGCAGAAGATGGATGCACCCTTCAACATACAGCCAAAATAACTCTAGAAGGTCTTGCACTGCCTAGCCTGTCTACTGATTTAAATCCTATTGGAGATTTATTCAGTATTTTGAAATTGTGCGTGCATCAGAGAGGATGATTTGTTTTTTGTGATACAAATTAGTTTATCACTTTTGTTATAACAGCTATAAATATACAAGGAGTGTTCGAGTCAAACCGGGACTTGTGATGACATTTCTTGTGAATTAAGGCATAAAACCGATTGACATTTACAGAAGACTCTAGGCACAGTACGCACAGTGATGAGATTCTTAGGCGGGAATAAAACATTTGAATGTTGCAAAGTTTTAATGCAGGTCGTATTTCTGTCAATGACGGTCCCGGTTAAGGAGGGTTTGGAGCCCACTGCAATCAATCCCATGAATATTCAGCAAGTGGAGCGCCCGATCCTTAAACTTGTGGAAGAGACGAATCTGTAGGAACAGAACATATAATCATTCATGAACACCACTTGCACATTACAGAAACTCGGCTGGGAGTTAATGCCACATCCCCCATACAGTCATGACATCGCTCCAAGCCATTTCCATACGTTTGGGCCTTTAAAGGAGTTCCTGGGAGGCCAGCGTATCAGACGTGAAGCAGGCAGTCCGATCTAAGAAAACTTTCTACCTAGAAAGGTGTCCAAGCCCTAGTGAAACACTAGGATAAGTACATTAGTGTAGCACAATCAAGTCCTGGTTTGACTTGAACAGGAGTATCAAGACTCTTAAAACATCTAACGGTTAAAAAGACTCCTTCCATAAATTGAAATACTGTAAATGTCCTCCTCCCTATTGAAAAATTGGTGTTCACTTAGACTTTACAAAAATGCAGTACAGCTTAACATATCATCTTTATGTGACAGTTTCCATGATGCCTCTTTATTATATTCACTCTGCATTAACAGACTGCAGCACTATAGCCAAGGCTGGAAATCCCATCTACTAGCTCTGTCTAGACATGACGGTTCATAGGTTTATTGACCTGTAGAACTAAAACATTGTACGACATAAATATGGAGCAAAAAGCATGGGTCGCATGATCAATATAGTAGAAATGGATGGATATTTGGTTGTGAATATTGATTTAGGCATGATAATAAATCAATAGTACCATATAGACCATTAGAACCTTGGCTCTTTATTAAATATTAATTGTGCTTTTAAATCTAATTTCCACATAATTCTGGTACTAGATGCTTGGAAAAACCTAATGTAAATGGTATACAATACCTTGTTGTACTAGTTCATTTGTATTGGTTGCCACCAGGACCGTACTTATAATTTAGACTTTTTCCAATCCTTAACTGTCTAGTTTCAGTGAACCTGTGGCCATTTTACCGTCAGATTTTTGTTTTTGGAGTGATGAGATTTTTTGCTGTTGTAGATCAAAGGTTGATGCATTGTGAGTTTTTGTTCTGCTCATCACGGTTGTAAAGAGTGTCTGTTAGAGTTACTGTAGGCTTTGTGTCGGCTTGAACCAGTCTGGCTGTTCTCCTCTGACCTTTCACATTGACACATTTCAGCCCTCAAAAATGACATCCAGTGAAGGGCTTTTGCATTTCTGCAATGGGTAAATACTCTTGTTTGTGAAAATCCCACAAGGTCGTCAGTCTGGCACCAACAGCTAGGCCACAGGCTAATCTACAGTACATTAGATTGTGCATTGCGCTGCTCACACATGATTGGCACTATATAAAATGAAAAAGATACTCTACGAGTGGCGCAGAGGTAAATGCTCACCCTATCATCTGGAATTCGCAAGTTCGATTCCCGGGTGATGCTGTAAACTCTCGCAGCCGGAGGTCTAGAGAGAACTGATTGTGGGCGTCCCCATCCCCGTTTTTTATGCTATACACACATTGTGTATTTGTGTTGGACGTGCATAAGTCGGGGACTATTATTTAGCTTATTTCTATTCAAATGTTACTGAAATTTCAATCGTAAAAAATTGTTCTACTGGCAGATATTTTCATTCCTAAAAACGTGGTGGTTGTAAACTTATTTTACGAAATTTTAGGTTTGGTTAGATACAGGAATATTTAACCAGCCTAGGTGTCATTTTTGCAGTGCAGCTGGAAGAGCCTGAGTGATGAATCCTCTGGACACGAATATATCACTTGCTAAGATGTAATTTTTTTGCAGTTTGCTAAAGGAATTGCGGCTCGCAAATCACACCTTCACATGTTCCTGTCCAAAAGTGCACTGGAAAAAAATGACATCTTAGCAACTGAAATATTCTATCCAACTATCCATAATCTTCAAACATATCTATAATTTTAAGTCAAATGTTAAAACGACTAAATATAAGAGTATTAAACTTATTCCTAGCCAAATGTTACTAAAATGTTACCCATGTCCCTAAGCAACATAGACCTGGTGTTCCACTGATGTCTGCGGCCTTGGATATATCCCACCATTATTTATTCATTACAATGTTAATAATTTATACTTGTTTCTTCCCTAGTCCATGTTAATGTCCTTTATAGACTGTACAATCCTACCAGACTGAATGACACCAAGACTGTACCTGCTAATTATGTTTTTTTTTGTGTGGTTTTTTTTCCTATTCTGGCTTCATCTCAGTCATCTCAGTCCAAACTGTTCTCGCTGCATTGCATTTCCTGCCCTGTTGCTCACATCTGATAATCGCATTACTTCTGGCACATTTTCATCTCTGATTTTGTAATCGGTCCGACCCGGATGCTGGGTTACTAGGCAACCGTGCATGATCACAACGTTTCCCAGATCCGTGTCAGTTTATCTGCACTCAGACTGGTTTTCTTATGTAACTTGCAGAGGATGTTGGAGTACATGTGGCCTTTTATCCACTGTTAGTCACAGTTAGGGAATATTTCCTGTAATTGAGGTTGAGGAGATTAGCTTTGAAAGATTCAAAATGATTTTTAAAAAATGTTTTGTGGGCGTTATTCAGTAGGTCGAACTGGTTTGCTGCCATGATTTTCAAATCTGCATGGAATTCTTGCCTCATGAACCGGATTATCATACCGATATTGCCTTTTTCCAAAAAAGGACATGTGATGATGTTTGGAATCTGTCCAAGTTAGAAAATCTGTAGACAATTGTCCCTGGCCTTCTGAACAGACTTGATAGCAGGAACAGGACACCTCTTCTTTAATGGAGAGCAGCGGAATACCAGATATGTTAAAGTGCCTATGATAACAAAGACCTAATATATCTTTTATGATTACTGTAACACATTAAAAAAAACAAAAAAAACAATCTGACATTGTGTAGTTGTTCAGAGGCCTCTTACACCACCGTATTTGGTCCGTGCTGTATTTCAGCTCTGCTCCAGCTCTTGTCTTGCTTGCGTCACCTGTAACCTGCTGCGTTTTTGTTAAGAAGGACTCGAGTGTCCCGACACAGTTGCTTGTTACATAAAACAGTGAAAGAGAGCATGACTCAACAGTGTGTGTGTGTGTGTGTGAGTGCGCTCTCCGACTAATGTGGATTCGAGTCTGTAAGATTTCACACCATTAAAGCTTCCATTTAACAGATTACTTTTGATACCTTTTTATTCACTAAGGATTATGGATCTTGTCCAACGCTAGCTGTTTGGCAGCTCTTCTTGGTCTGCTGGTGAAAAGCACGTGATGTGTTTATTTAACATTTATGGAAGGAGTGTCCAGCGTCAGCGCTTTTCTACAGTCTTCAGCACGAAAGCGCTTGCTCAGTAACATGACAAGCTGCATTCTTTTTTTCTGGGTAACTTACAGAAGAGAGGCTGGGTAGAGAATGACTGTTTATAGCTTCTATAAGCTGTACCGGGGCAGAGGTAGCTCTGTGGTTCAAGAGGGATCCCTGGTTCGAGCCCCGACACTTCTGGGCAGCCACTCTTGGCTTCGCTGCAGCAGAAACGACTGATATACCTCCAGGGTGGGGAGTATCTGTTGCCCGATATGCCAGGTATCACATGGACGGACCCTATACCCTGTAATAAGCTGTATTAGAAACAAACTTGTTCCTCAACAGGCAATTTAATATTAAATGGATACAATGCAAGTCGAACCAGGACTATACGAATAGAATGAATGGTGCAAAGGTTTTAAAAGACCACTTGCGCATTACAGGAACTCAAGCTGGGGGTTATTACCACACCCCCTGTACAGTCCTGACCTCGCCCCAAGCCATTTCTACATGTTTGGGCCATTAAAGGAGTTCCTGGGAGGCCAGCGTTTCAGTCCGATCAAAACTTTCCACCTTGATGAGCACTAGTTAAACGCTGGGATAAGTGCATTAGTTTATCAGGGGGTTATAGAGAGAAATAAAGGTAGTTTTTACTCTCATAACTGCGTTCTGAGATTAATCTGCATAATGAAAAGTCTCGGTTTTGACTCGAACGTAATACTAAAATTTTTGTAGTGTATCTTCGCTGTGGTATTTGAGGATTAAATCACTTATGACATGGTGTAAAATAATCACCATGGTAACAGTATCTCCTCACGTCAGCTCCGTCTCACACTGGCCGTATCACACTGATTATTTTCCAACAAAGCCATGCTCCCATGTGATGTGTTCCTTATATAGAATCTGTACAGTGTTAACTTAGTTATGGTCAGGAGAACCTGACACATGATATCTTGAAAAGTGTGCTGCTGTTGCTCTAATGTGTGTGTGTGTATGTGTATGTGTGTGTGTGTATATGTGTTTATATGTGTGCATCTTACCCAGAACATTGTGTACTGAGGCAGATGGTGAAAGACTCCTCGCCTATGTCCCTCTCATCTAACAGAAGGCCGTCTGCTGCACCTCGCAGGTACCAGTGCATCCTCTAGTCACATTCAGATTCCGTTTGGAGAACATAAATATTTCTGACAGGAAAGTGCAAAAGTTTGTACACTCCAGGAGAACCAAAGATGACCAAGATTTTCTTTCTTTATTCTAAAGGGGATATCAATTTAAATGTTTCCAGGGCTCTGGGTTCAAATTTCGACTGTGGTGTGTGTGTGTGTGTGGATTATTATTTTGTTGCAGGATGCTTCTATATTCATTTAAGAATCATACGTTTGTTGTAGAAAAATTATAAAATAGACCTACATTTCCGTTTTTTTTCCCCCCATGTGAAAATTATGGGTGCGCAAACTTTTGCAATCACCTGTATACCAGATCTTGGCTTTTTCAAAATACATTTTATAACCATACTGCTATAAAATCAAAAGGGTCAGCATGTCCAGTGAGTTGAACTAAGCAGTGTTTAAAAGATTACACATCAATATGTGTGTGTGTGTTTTTTGTAGACGGCCTGCTGGTACAGCCAGTAGCAGACAGCCACACACACATCTGGATTCTACCATTAGCAGCACTTGCTCAGCATCGTCCTGCAAAGGCACAGAAATCAATAGCAAACCACGATCGCACCCAGCTACACCTCGGTAAGACACACACACATAGATAGAGGAAGAGAGAGAGAGAGGAAGAGAGAGAGAGAGAGAGGGAGGAAGAGAGAGAGACACTGTGATATAACAAACGTCCTCTACTTGGGGTTTGTTCCAGATTTTGAACACGTGTGACCCAAAAATAGATTTTATGTGCAAGATCTACTTTGCTCCTTAGCAAAATTAGTTCATGGAAAGTGTTATAATCCCAAAGCATTTTTTAAAAATCATTATTAATCAATTGTAATTACTAATACAGAGCAAAATACACTGTTTATTTAAAATTAACTGTAAGGTGTCGTGACTCAAAGTCGTGAAGTTAAAGGCATATATTGTGAGATGTTTTGGGGTTGATAACGGTTCAGCATTTATGCTTATTGTTAATCATACATTATATTAACATACAGCCATAAACAAGCAAAGACACAAGTACTAAATTCGTTGCACTCTGAACACACCGCAGTAAAGAGGTCCGGCTCGGCTTGTTCTCTTGATTTGTCTTCTCTCTGAGTGTCTCTTTTCTCGGCCCAGACGGCAGGCGAAGTACGGAGGCTGTAGTGAGAATCACGGGATCCGTCCTCCTGCTCCCGAGCAGTATCTCACCCCGCTGCAGCAGAAGGAAGTGTGTATCCGTCACTTACGTGCCCGGCTGAAGGAGAATGTTGAGAGATTGCAGGACAGGTCAGTGGCGGAACAAATGTGTTTCCTGATCTGCTGCCCTGTCAGCCTGTCCTACTTCTGGTACACTAGATCGTTTCCCTCGGTTGGAAAGAAACACTAATTCCGTGACACATTCAGTGCTCCGTTTTGTATATATATCAAATTTATGTGGCTTAAGTTGTGCCCTGAGGCGGCACGGCGGTGTAGTGGTTAGCACTGTTGCCTTGCACCTCCAGCGTCCGGGTTCGATTCCCGGCCAGGCTCGATTCCCGTCTCTGTGTGCGTGGAGTTTGCATGTTCTCACCGTGCTTGGTGGGTTTCCTCCGGGTACTCCGGTTTCCTCCAACAGTCCAAAAACATGTAGGTTAGGTTAATTGGCGTTCCCAAGTTGCCCATAGTGTGTGAGTGTGTGTACAGTATGTGGGTGCCCTGCGATGGATTGGCACCCTGTCCAGGGTGTACCCTTCCTCTTGCCCTAAGTCTCCTGGGATAGGCTCCAGGCCCCCCACGACCCTGAATATGGGATAAAGCGGTATGGAAGATGAGTGAGTGAGTGAGTGATTGAATAAGTTGTGCCCTGCAAAAATACAAACGATACAAATACACAATTGATAAACTCTGACATAACTGTATTCTTCAGAAACCAGACTAGTGTCCAGCTTTCTAGCTAATGAATATTATGATAAAGATCAGTGCATATTAAACTCACAGAGACAAAAGTCTTGTTTTGTCATTCCGTTGCGCATTACTGCAGGGACTCAGAGATCGGGGAGTTGCGCATGCAGTTGACCCGCATGCAGGAGGACTGGATCGAGGAGGAGTGTCATCGCATTGAGGCCCAGCTGGCACTAAAAGAAGCTCGACAAGAGATCCGGCATCTCCAGCAGGCCGTGGAAGCTGCCCGAACCAACCCGGGCCACCATGACTCAGACGTACAGGACTGTAAGTCAGATGGAGCGAGGGGAGTCAGACTGGAGTCAAGACATGGAGCCTCGAGGTCATGTGGCTGCTCTCCAGCTCACACCATTGGTCGCAGTGCCACCTTTACTAGGCTGAGCAGCGAGACATTGCCCGGCATCGACCGCAATGGAAACGTTACCTCCGATCACCGCGTTCACCCCATCCCCGCCAACCGGGGAGCTGCGACTTTACCAAGAGGTGACGGACGCTCTCGACTCATCCTGGAAGCAGCTCATCTCTCCGAGCAGGCCCCTCCTACGATGCTGTGTTCCAGCCTTTCGCGCTCAGCCACCCATGAGAAACTGTGTAGTGGGCCTGTAGGCCGACCCTGCCGTATGGTGAACAACAACTGCAGCTGTGCACTGCATGCCTGCCTCCCTCATCACCATCTTTTCTTACATCTCCCCCAGCAGGAAGCGCCACCTCCTCCACCTCCTACACCACCATCAGCACCGGCCAGTGCATCTGATGTAAGCGATAAGCCTGGATTCAGATCGCAAGCCTGCAGCCCGACTATCACCTGGATTTCACCGGAGGAAGAGGAGGAAGAGGGCGAAGGTGAAGAACTGAGCGTCATCACCTTGGCCACAACAGCGCCGGACATCACTCTTGCGGAACCGCAAACGGTTTCAGTGTCTTCCTCCACCAAACTGTCCACACAAAAATCTTACCTCGCTGAACCTTTACCGAAAGACAACCTCGCCCAGTCAAAAACAGCTCCACAACTGGTGTTGACTATGCCACAAATCCAGCAACCTAGTCTTCGAGCTCCTCCAACACCTGAACATCAACCTTTACAGATCAAAGAAAATGATGGAGCTACTGAGGATGATGAGGCACAAGAACAAGATCCTTCTAACTGTCACTGGAGCCGCTACTTCCTTGTTGATCTGCTAGCCGTGACCATTCCGATTGCACCTACGTTGGCATGGCTTTGTCGAGGAGGGCAGCATGACATCATGCCAGCGTACCACATGGGCTCCCTGCTACGTGGTTGTTGTGCAGTGGCACTTCATTCACTAAGACGTGTTGGCAGCACCCGTAGCCGAGGGCCGTCTGGAACAGGGGGCGCGACGGCAATCTGAATATCTGCCTAAGACTGGTGTGTTCCTTTTACATTTACATCATATATCATGTTTACTAGACATGCTAATGGGTAAAAAGGAGCGAAATATGGTTCCATCAGGTGTTATCTGTGGAAGGAGAAATGTCTTACTACAATCTGAATTTGTTTTTTTCCGCCCTCCTATTGTTTCCCTAATGTGGCCAGTTCCCATGCACCAGTCAGTTAAAATACCAATTGGGCACCAACTACCAACTCTTTTCAAATTGCTAATATAATAATGCGTTACACGACCGTGTAACTCACTTTAATGAAACCACTATCCACCCTCTTCCACAGTTGAGTTCGCAGGTGCCCAGGATTGGCTGGTGTATTGAAAGTATGCTGTCCAGCCCATCCAGAGACACCCAGCCACAGATGACTGTTGCATCTTTAGGATTTGGAGGATAAGGTACAAAAAAAAAAAAAGTTTGTTGCAAAATTCATTAACAATCACATTTCAATTCAAATTTGGTTCAAAATTTGAAATGTTGGAAATTTCTATCTCAATTTGAAGATTTGAAATTAAGAGTTAGCACTGTTGCCTCGCGCCTACAGGGTTGGGGTTCCATTCTTGCCCCTACTCAACATATGTGGGGTTCACATGCTCCCCCCCATGAGGCGGGTTTCCTCCAGGTACTCCAGAGGTATGCAGAGTACATTGACTGGTGCGTGTGTGCGCACTGGTGCACTGTGATGGTTGGCCCCCCATTCATGGTGCACACAAAGAACTGAATTTTGAATCTTCCATGCCTAAAATCAAACTGAAACCTTATACACAAATTCATGTAGTGGAAAATGTAATCTAATTCAACTACAAAACTTTTCTACAGTTTCCCATGAAGCTATGTGTATATTTCAAATTCAGATTGTAGCAGCACATATCTAAACCCATATTCCCCATTTTAATTTCACTGACATGGCCTTTGCTTATTTCAGGACTCTTGCTCTTTTGCTGATTTCCACCAATTGTCACGTTTCCTTCTTTGCACTCAGTGGTTTCTCTCCTCCTCTCCGATTGTTCCTGTTCCAGCCTTGGTCTCTGCCAAAGAACACTGGGATATTAACAGTACCTCATCTTTAATGTTTAGATATGAAACAATGCTCCTAAAACGCAGTGTGTATCAGGTTACTATTTGTTGGATGTTTTTAGCCAGCGCTTGCATCAAGACTAGTCCTCATTCACATGAGCGTGTTCACCCAAGCCTGAAACCCAATACCACTGTTTGGATTCAAGAGGATAATAAAGAGTGGGGCTTGTGCAAGTAAGCGCTTGGCTGAAAGAATGTCTTACGGGTTTAAAGAATGTAGCGTGCTCTTATATGCTCAAGAAAGCTTTTATTTTTTAATTCTTTTTATTATACGATGCAGTCTCAGGCTGAATTCTTGTCATAGATACACTGATGCTACATTTAATTACATTTAAAAAAAGAAAGGGGGGAAAAAAAAAAAAAAAGTCCAGCAAAATGTTGGCTTGCTTTTAACAGTTTATTGCAATATAAAGTTTGGAAGTACATCTGCTTCATTATACAGCTGATCTCAACTCGGCACATATAGTAGATTTGGGTGTAGTAGTTAAGTACTATTTTTCCCCTCTTTGCCAGTTCTCCATCTTAAATTTCCTGTAAAACCATTACTCTCAGTTTAGCACTTTATAGCAGAGCATTAACTGCAATTCAGGGTTGTGTTGCATGCGATCAGGTAAATAAAACGTTATCTATATGAAATTATGCATTTTAGCAATTTAGAATTGTGCTATAGCAAAGCTATGCACTTTAATAATGAATTCCAATCAGGGATGTTGGCAAACAACAGAAGCGCTCAATGAAGTCCAGTTAGAGTGCAAGCTGGCTCACATTTCCCGCAAGACTAACGACCCCCATTAATTTTAATAAAAGCAACTGCATTAGCAATAGAGGTTCCTGTACCCACAGTGGAACATCCACCGTAATTGTAGACATTATCAAGTATGCAGCCTTGAGAGGGTTTTTTGTTTTAATGAAAAAAAAAAAGGCTGAATTCCGTTCTGTAAACAAACATGATTTGAAAATAAAATGTGACTTTAAACAAACAGCAGAGACTTTTCTTGTCTGCAGATCAACACCAGCTGTCAGAAACCGTAATCTGTGCTGCCAAACTCAGCGTGGCTTGCAGATCACAATGAGTGTTGTTCAGATTGAATGAAATCAAACAGAGCCATTCTGTCTTTTTATAAACAATGTTTATTTTCAAGTAGTTTAACGTTTCATAATTAGCCAAAGTTCCCCACCAGAGTACAGACTACCAGCTCAGCCGAAGCCCCGTTGAATTGAACGTGTTTACAGAAATCCAATACAAAAAAAAGCCAGAAGGGTGAAAAAAAAAAAAAAAAGTTTTATAGTGAGCATCCAGTGGGTGAGAGCATATTGATGAACATGTTCAACAGGAAAGGAATAAAAAGGTAACAAAATATACAAATGGATGACAGAGCTAAGCTAAGTGGTGTAGCTAACAACACTAGCCCCTTTCAAGGATCACGTGCAGGAGGCCATGTTCCCCAAAATAGGTCGACCTGCAAAAGAAAGGAGGGATGGAAGGGCAGTTTTAGTAAGATTAAAGATTAGACAGTCTAATCAAACAGCCTGTTAAAGTAAACGCTAAAGCCTGGTTAAGACGCAAGATAAAGAGGATGGATTAAATGCTTGGATAAGAGAATCAAAATGATCTCTGCATTCAGTGAAACTAGCAGACACAAAAACAGATCAACCATCTTTCTGTTCTGGAAATTTCTCTACTCTGTATATCAATCCCATTAGGTATTGACAAACAGACCACCAGTTTTGCAACATCAAGTATTACGATCAATTATGTTGCAATACTTTAAAAGGTGGTCTCGCACTCACCCTGAAAGTACGAATAGGGAAAAACCTGAGAACTGCAGCACTGTTACTCCAAGCCAAGAAGCTCCACGTCGAAATAGAGCGTGGCATGGGGAGGGATGATGCCAGGGTGGCCTTTGCTCCCATAGGCAAAGTCAGGGGTGCAGGTCAGCTTTGCACGCTGGCCTACACTCATCTGCAAAGCATCAATGTTCAAAACACATAGTTTTTTTCTTCAGAACTGAATAACAATAATTACATATAATTGTATACACACAGTACTAATTTTACACACACATATACACATACACATACATACATATACACACACAGAACATATATAAAAAACAAGGGAATATTAGCAATTGGATCGTTAGACCTATAAAGCAATGCTGTGATCAAACCATGGCTAAAGGTTTGTGTTGATGTTTAATCAGAGGTACCTGAGCCACTCCTTCATCCCAGGCACGGATAACTTCCCGGTGGCCGATCTTGAATCTGAAGGGCTTGCCTCGGTCCCGAGACGAGTCAAACGTGTGACCGTTCGCCAGAGATCCTGACGTGCAAATAAAAGAAGAGCCTCAATGAAACGCAATAAACGTTAGATGGAAATGCCACAAAAGCGCGCCATGACGGCACATGGACAGAGCCTGAAACATGCAAAAAAGAAAAAAGGAAGAGCGCTTAATAACGGACTCTGGGCGGGTCCACTCTGTGTATGTCTCTCTCTCTTTTTCTCTCCCTCACACACACCCCTGATCGGACAGTTTCGTCATTAAAATGACGACTGCTCAAGCCACGATCGTTTTACATCAATGAGTTCGGTAAGAATAAAAAAATAAATCAGGGCTTACAAATGGATAAATAAAAAGGCGTTTGAAGTGAAATTTTATGTTGTGGCTAATTAACAGTAGTACATGCAGTCAGATTCCTATCTAAATTAACGCTGCAATAACATTAAACACCCACCAGAATTGACATTTAATCCCGTTACTATCCATATCCATTCCACCTCCTGATAATAAAAAAAAAAACCGGCCTATTGTTAATGCAGCATCCTGTCTGGATTAGCATCGAGGCTAACGGAATTTTCAACACAAGTTCATGTTAAGCGAGAATGAACACCACCAAGCTTACATTGTATCTTACCTTGTTTTTTTTAACAAAATGATTATTACCATTTACTTACCGACATAGTGCACAATGCACGTCTGTCCTCTTTTGGGGAAAGTGCTTCCTGCAAAAGAAAGAATTGAAATGAAAAATAAAAAAACCAAGCCCTGCGCTAATTCGGGTCTGCTCTTGCTAGCTAGCTAGGCGTTTAGCCGTTCGGCTAATGCTAACCCAGCCGCGGTGAAGAAAACCTCAAAGGAGTGAAAAATACAGGCTAAAATACATACACTGAGTTAATGAGGCATTCACGTTTGTGCAGTCTAAAAAATAGCGAGAACAAGTTTGCGTTTTTTTTTTTTTTTTTTACCGTCTCCTGGTGTTATGGTTTCGACCTCGACTCCCATCCTGGCGCGGTGTTTATCGGTCTTGACTCTCGGCACAAAATGCGCTCTGTAATCAAGATTCTGGATATAAAGGTCCTGAGTTATAGCGATCTACCGCCCCTAGTGGACAAAAACGGGAAGTTCATTTCCCATTAAAATAACGGGTAAACAAAACGGTAAATGTGCAGTCACACGCCTTGATTTAATTACTGCTCTTCCTTTCCAAGCAAAAATCAGACACGACTGTATTATACAACAGCACTCGATCAAAGCGTGTGTTCAATCGAAGTCAAAAAGCTCAAATTTCCTTTTCGAGATCAATCAAAGTACAGTACTTCCATTTATACTGTATGTCCAAAAGTATATGGATACCAGACCCTTACCCAAATGTGCTTTATAAACATTCCATTCTGCATTCATTCCCATTTGCTGTTATAATAACCTCATTCTTCAGCAAAGGCATATTCATTCAGCCACAAGAGCCGTAGTGAGGTCAGGCACTGGTGTCATCAATTCATCCATCCATCCATCCATCTATCTATCTATCCACCCATCTATACACAGAGCTGACAGAAAGTTTTCAGACCCCTTTAAGTTTTCCAAATTTTTTTATGTTTCACACTCATCCTAAAATGGATTCAAATTGGGTTCAGTTCCGGATTCTGACTGCGCCTCTCCTTTCACAGAGTTTTCACTTTTCTGTTTTCTTGGCATTATGCTTTGGGTCTTGGTCTTGTTGAACTTCCAAGTCTGAGTCTGAGATTCTGAGAACTCTGGAGAAGGTTTTTTTTTAAACTCAGGATAGCTCTTTTTTTCATCTGCATCAATTTTCCCTCTATACTTAACTGATCTTCCAGTCACAGTCACTTGAAAACATACCCAGAGCATGATGCTGCCACCACCATCTATCCATCAATCCATAACTATAGCTCATAAACATGGTGTACTGTTAAGGCGTTTCCATTTATTCTGTGGTCGCATGTGGTCTGGGATGTAGCCAGTGGTCCCATATGTAATGAGATAAAAAGTGTAAAGTCCACTCTTACTGTATGAAGATAGTGCAAAACCAAATACTGACTAATAAAATACTCACACTGGAGCCTTAATTATCTTACAGATTTTTTACAGAAATCTTCTCCTCTATTTAACAGTGAAAAAATGTCTTTCTTAATTAGCAGCAAGTTTAAATTTATTTATTAGCCTTAGATTATGCGAAGTGTTTGCCAAACTAGACCTTTTGAATTAGTCGTCACTTAAGCAATATTACACAAGCGAGAGTGCTTTTGTAATGAATATCAGAATGGCATTGGGTTCTGTGAGACAAGGACAAGAATCTGAGGCTACAGGGGGCACAGGCTCACTGAAACTGGACAGTAAGGGGGATTTCCAACATCGGATTTAATCTCAAACTTCATTTCCAGATCGAAGAAAATCGAATAGCCTTTCTCAAAAAGTTTGTTAGAGTTTGATACAGTATGTCATGTGTCGGAGAAAAAAATAAATAAAATAAAATATATATATATATATGTAACATGCTCTAAATGTAA